>JACXIL010000019.1:297252-610215 GCA_014737365.1 Bombus soroeensis | reverse complement strand
ACAGAAAATATATAAATACTTTAATCAGTAAATCAGTTTGAAAATAGTTAAACGGCCATTTTTGAATATCTGTTACTCCAGGTGAAGCTAAAATTTTTAAAATCATGCTGCTGCATTCATCGAATTGTGAATTTTTATTTTTGCAAGTATTTAATAGATCAATTTCTTTATTGCTTACTTTTGTTACTTTATGTAATCTTAAATCTATTATACCTATGCCCCTGTAATAAAAGAGTTATTATAAAAGCTTTATTGTGTGAGTATTTTTACTAGTACAGTTGGGAGCATACTTTACATACTCTTTCATAACTGAACACAACGATGCTTGCAGAAATTGTTTACATAACTGAATAACTGTGTTTTCTGAATCCATATTGTATTCAACAAAATTTATATTTCCACAATAATTCATATTAATTAGCAATTGCTGTTGAAAAATCTAGCATATAAATAACATTACCACTTAATTACCATAATTTACTTTAAATAATTAAATACATAGAGTATTAAAAAAAGAAAGAATTTTAAAATAGGTATTGTACTTTAGATTGCAAGATTAGTTTTTCTTCCATTTCTTTGAGTTGCTTTTTATTTAATTTCATTTGTAGCATTATATTTTGTGCTTCACTGTAAGCTTCAATCTTAAAATAATTTTGATTATTCTACATAACAAATAGAAAATAATTAATAATAATAATAATAATAATAATATTCTATATATAAAAGTTAATTATACTAGAGTATTAAATACCTTTTCAATTTCAATTGCATATATTTGGTTTTTAAAATAAAGTATTTCTTTTTTGTATTCCTTATATTTATCTTTCAATAAACGCAAATGTATATTTAATTGTTTATGAAATAATACATTATAATATGTCATTTGCTTTCTAGAAATGAAACTTAATTTTTTCAATCCCATTCAAAAATATCTTATCATGCTGATAGAAAATAATGTAAATACTTGAAAAAATAATTAATCCAACATCTTTCTTTTTCACATATTTTGTAATGATCTAATTTTTTAATATGTGGAAGATAATGAATAGCATATATACGATAGTTGCAAAAGGTTACCAAAGGGCAATCTCCGTATAATGAATCCGCAAATACTAATGAATTTAATTTTCTCAATTGTGATAGATATCTTATGTCCTTGTAATTGAAAAAGGATATTATCATACAAATATAGTTTATTCAAATATTTTACATACCCTTATAAAGCATAAAGGATTTCCTGCTAGATTTAAATTACATAGTTCAGACTTTCTCCAAGACATTTTATTTATTCTTTCCAATTTATTGTTAGCTAAATTAAGTTCTTGTAACCATGTTAATGTATCCAAATTCTACATAAATGCAACGTGTATTGTAAAATAATTTTTTAACAAATACATAATTTAAGAAACAAAAGTCTTTATTTGAAAAACAATAAAGGAAGTTATACCTCAAGTTTGTGTATATTGTTTCCTGATAAGTACAAAATGTTTAAATGAGAACAAGCTTCTAAATTTGGTATGCAACATATTTCGTTGGAATACAGATAAAGCTTCTTTAATAAACAATTTTCTTTGAACCGTGGTACGTCCTAAATAAAACAAACTTTAATTTCTAATACTTTATTGATTACATTCGATTTACGTTATTACCTTGATACCACATTCGACGATCCATAATTCCTGCAATTCCATCAATTGTGAAATAGCATTGAAAGAGTCAATATCTCGTTGACCGATTATTATTAATGTCCGAATATTTTGCTTTGTAAACAATAATTTTTCAAACGATATAATTTTAGAATAAAATAAACATAATTCACGTTTATTATTACCTCTCTTCCTCTTGTCTATAAAAAGATTTATTTATTAAAAATAGTTCAATGCTTTCAAAGCGTTTTTATTACCTTTGTTATCCATAAAATTGTCCATTATCACATTTACGATTAATATTTATTTCTAATAGCAATTGTTTCGGATTTCATCTTTCCCAATTTAAATATACTCAATAATTTTCTTTAAACAAATGGTCAAACTAATAGCAATTAAAATTAATTAGTAATCAATACTTGAATAATACATTATTATGGAATTTTTTTTCATATTTTAATACACCTTTCATTGCGATTTAATTCTAAATGCATCAAAAGTGTTTTGCACTATTTATTGTAAGATTTGTAAGTATTTAAAAGTATGCATCAATTTGAAATGCTTGAAAGTATGAAAAGCTTGTTAACATTCAATAAAAATTGCCAGGATATTTAAATATTATAATAATTTATTAAGAATCCTTATAATATTATCGATAAGATGTAAAATAAAATTGTTTTTATATGATAGTTGTAACTTCTAGATGGAAATATTTATAAAGGTTAAACAAAAATCGGAAATAAATATTAATAGCTAGCACAATTATTTACGTTGCACGTTATGATTTCAATTTTTTTCGTTTTATTTAATACTCGTATTATGTAGTTGCTACTGTCAATATAGACAAAAAAGATTACGAAATCATATAAATATATACATAGAACATTTTGAATACATTCAACACGTAAAAATTACAAAATGTGTATCGTTTCATATTAATTACAATTTAATTATCATTTACTGAGATAGTATATTTTTAATCTAGGAACTAAATATAGCATATAAAACGAAGTCAATTCTTCTATTCTTATTTATTATACAATCATAAATGTGACGTGATTATGATTACCCTGTAAAACTTAGGCATTTAAATGTGATAGTTTTATGAAGATTTTAAAGTTAAGAAAACAAAGTCAATAAATACGTTCAAAATGCCTAAGCAATACATTTAAGCGTTTCCTACCAATATCAGTATTTTATATTTGATAGATAATCAACGATGAGATTTATATACATTATCATTAATATAATACCTCAAAGCCATTGGGTCATAAATATATTATTTTTTCCCAAGTATAAATAATATTGTTCTATTGTAAACTACTTTAAAGCATGTTGGAGATAGGAACTTGTAATTCGATTGTAATAGGTTTTTCTAATGTTATGACTGTCATTCGATTTATAATTATTATAAATATCTTATAGGAATAAAACATAAAAATGTTCAAAGATCCAAAATCATTGATATCTTACGATTAGATCGAGTCAAGTTTGGTTAGATCAGAGTCCCAGCAATATCTTACAATAAAAAAACAGTGGTAGACTATGGATACTTATGCAAATTTATATTTTTAAAGACAGAACTAAAAGAATAAAATCTAACAGGAATTTGTTTCATCTACTAAATACTGCAACGAGTATTCTACTTCGGATATTTGAAATATTTGAATTCTTGTACTTTCGCGCATAAAAGCCCATAGTTTAAATATGAGATTTCCCGAATTGCCAGAAGTAAAAATTTACCGCTAGGCTAAGTCTATGATGTCGGAAATAGCTATTTATAGGAGGTAGAATTTAGCTGACTTATTAATGATTCAATGGATTTTCATATCTTTTACATTTTTTATGTTTCAATAACAAATACCCTGTCATAAACATTGTAAGTAGTTGCCAAAGATTATGCGACGATAGCCGGTTACCTAACAGTTTGTACATCCAACTCGAATTCTGTGGTACATTATATACGATTGATCTAAGGCATCCTAAGCATTATCCTAAGTGGTATAACGAAAAGAAGGACACGAGGTCTTAAAAATCTTTAATACGTACAATTTAATTTTAGAATTTTAAATAGAGTATGGTACAGAACAGTAAGAATAAAATCTCTCTAAAAATAGAATCTATTAGATATTCCAATAGATAAATCACTAAGAAGCCAAACTAATCAATTCCATTTTTTGAAACTTTCTTAATTTGTACGTCAATATACATAACTGTTGTTCAATATTCAACAGATGTTCGAGTACTTACAGTTGACAGTATATTTAAGAAATAGGAGATGAACCTAACCTGACCCGATACAAATCTTGAATTATTGCACATAGCTAAATAAAACTAATAATAACAATGAATAATTCGAAAAAGAGTTTATTTATGAGTCATTAGCTCCGAGGTGTATATTATTAAAATGAAAACAAAAGGTTAAAATGCATTAGAAAAATTTCTATGACATTTGTATGTGTCGCATATGACTACAGTCAAGCACCTAATACGATGAAATATATTTAAAATACGATGATTTAAGTTTTTAATGATTGTAAAGTTTATATTGAATATTGTATCTAATTCGTATGAATGTACAAAAAAACGTCGGGACTCTGCAACTAAGCGTTCATTTAACAATCTTCTTTATTACGATTTTAAAAAACTTCTTTAATTATATTTACTTACCTCCTTGTACAAAGTTGGTCAAAGAGACCTGTGCAAAAGTTTCTTCCATTTTTAACATCTACGATAGACTAAATGTCTGTTTCGTATTGAGCGCCCAGGTTTAAGTCAATGTCTTTCCATATTTTTATGACAAAATTGTATAAATGCAGTGTCTTGTATGTAGTATTAGTGAATGTATAAATTAGAGAAAGTTTCTTATATTTAGCCTGATTTAGAGATCTTTATATCTTAGGCCCATAAAAACCGCCAGTCGTATTCTTTGGTTTCAGTTATTCGTAACATTATATTTAATGCGTTTAATTACAGTTACAGAAATAAAAGGAACAACATATGTATAAAAGAAATTGATAATTCAAAAATTTCATACATATCTGCTTTAAAACGAAACGTATAAATATCTAAAATATATAGAAACAATATTTTAATAACAGTAGAAAAACAATGAAATTCCTTATTTCATGAAATATGTTAAAGATAAATAACAAATACTAAATAAGAGTTTCGTACTTTTTTAATAAATTTATATTATTTAATTTTATCTGTTTGTTAAAATTTGTATCAAGATATTTTATGACCTCTGTGTTTGCTGACATGAGATGATAACCTTTTTGATTAAAAGTACTGCTTCGAAAACTGTAAGATTTTTTTTTAAATACTGTCCAAAATCTAATGTCATATTGGTTATATTTCACACTAACACCCAGATATATGCCTATCATAAATAACCGGTGGAGCTACAGTAACTTATTTGCGTTTCATTTGGTAGCAGTTTCTAAGCCGTTAGAATACATATAAATGTCATGTATAACAAACTTATCGGTTGACCCATTTTTTTGTTGGTTCTGTCCAGTTAGACTCATTTTCATCCTCCTTCTCTCCATCTGCCTCTTCCCTTTCGCCTCTTTCTTGTTCTTGCTCGCTGGATGGGGTAGCAGATGGCGTTTGCGAGATATTAACATTGCGTGCACGCAATTCAGCCAAAAAATCATTTTCCTGTTGATAGCGTCGCTGAAGCTCTTCTCGCCAAGAATTTCCGCCGCCGCTACTATCATCACCATCCTCGCCAGCCTCGAAATCTGAAGATAAGGAAAATCGATAATTCCAAAATTATGAATGCTCTTGTTACGCGCAAATTATTTTTAATATTTGTTCTTTCAATTTTTTGTATGCAGAAAAGAACGTTAATTCCTATAAAATGAATATTGTATAACTGTATCTACTTAATCAAGATATTTATAATTCAGATGTTTATTTAAATTTACAATATCGATAATATTATATATAATAATTGAAAGGAAAATAAATATCGGTCTACTAATTTATAAGTGTGATTGTATGTTACAAATATGTAATTGAGCAAAAATGAAACGACGGTCAATTAACTACTTCTAAAGGAAATGGCAGAATGTAATTCTTAACTAGTATAAAAATGTACCTGATTTACTATTACAATTCCCAATTTATAATTTACTGTTAACGCTTTACTGTCTGAAATAACAGATACGTTTACTAACACGTTTATTTAATATAGTAATTATATATTTATGCAAAAGAAGCATGTGATGTAATATTTTGCAAAATGCTTGTGAGGATGTAAAAAATTACGAGAATGGAAATTTGAACAAACTCTTACCTAACGGCTTTCTGATGTTAATTCGGCCAGAGTTGTGAGAATGATCCTCCTGGTCTGAGTCTGCAAGGCACCAGGATACATTCACAGGGGGTGCATCACACACATTCCACAACACGTCTAAAGTGTCATTTGTATATGAAAATATCTATCTCTTTGCCAAAATTGTAAATACCAATGGGATATTTTATATAGAGACTTGTATATTTAAATCTCAATCAAACATTTTCTTATAATAACGGTAATTATTACTAACATTATTATATTTTCGTACTTTCTTACAGTATTCAAAACAAAAGAAATGTTATAATAAGTTTCGAAGTATCAATGAAAAATGAAACATCGTTTTTATTTTATAGTAAATGCAAGAATAAAGTTGCATAAATTAAATTTTTGTTTAATTGCAATTTGTCTTCAAATTATTTTTAAATCATTAATCGAATTATAAATTATCTTATTATTAGAAAGAGCATGTCCTGTTTCACGTGTAGTGTAGTAGTCTGTGCTATTTCTAGACTAAATTTTGCTAAGTCTATACTAGACAAGAGAAAATAAGAATTATAACAGGCAAATTGTGTAAAGAGAGGCAAAAACTAAATATTTACATCTGTAAGTTGTTAACAGTGAGTAATATATATGTATGATATATATTTTAAAAACTTGCATAAAACAATTTATAAAAATATTATAAGATATATTTTGAATTTAAAAAAAAAACTTAAAAAATCATTATTGACACATTTAAATACGAATAAAATAAAATCCTGTGTTTTCCTTTTGTGAATTTATCAATTCAAAAATATCATATTAAAAATAATTATTTAAAAATATTGTAACAATATAATATTTGTACTTAACATACATAAAAAAATCGCATATTATTCTTCTTGTAAGTACTAAATACGAATATACAATTATTTATTTTGTTTTACATATGAATATTTATAAGAATTATTTTCCAAATAATATAAAAAAATTAAATTTGTTTTATATTTTAATTCTTAATATAAATATATGGCTACGTATGAATTGTAAAATTTACCTTGTATTTGAGCTTTAGTTCCATAATAAATTTGTAAAATTTTGTTCACTAAAAATAGGTAGGGAAATGCATTATTACATGCTATAAAATCTAATGATGTGATAGAAGAAAAATACTGCCAAACATGCCTGTTTACACTAATATAAACAACAATATGAGAAAATGTACATATGTACGAAAAACATTTACTTGAAAAGTTATTTTAGATTGCCATAATTTTTTTTATAATCGAGTAATTATTCAAAATAATATGAATGAAACAAAAACATACACATTGGTAGGAACATAAGAACTTTTAATGTCTCACTTATTATAACTACTCACAAATATCATTTCATTAATGAGTTTTTGTAATAGTATGTTAGTTTTAAACATAAGAGATTATAAGAATTAATTGTTACCTCTTCGAGTTGGCTATACATTTTTTATTTTAAGGGCTAATGATTTCTATGCCTTACACCTAATCCAGATATACAATTATTGGAGGCCTATGTTAAAAACGATAGCTAAATACAAGTTTTTGTGCCACTTTGAACTACCAAAGTATTTTGCATTCATTTCTGATGCAAAGTATGTTAAAATTTGTAATACAACATACCCGAATTCAATTCCCTCACGAGTGTTGACATGGCATTAGTAACACTGTCAGCAGCTACCAATAAGTCATTTCGTAAGGATCGGCCCAAGCTATTATTCGCACTGCTGGAACCACTCCCTGGCAAGCTGTTTGTCCTGAACGCAGACCTGACATCGAAAATCTCTATTTTCTTTGCATAAAGCGACTTCCAAAATAAAAACTAAGTCAAGATCGTGACATGCCACGCTTATTGTGCAAGCATCTAGTTTTTTATCAGCAAATATCAGTATATTTGCAAACTTTAAATTAGCAATATACTAGCATAAACATGCAATATTAAAAGAAAGCGGGTATAAAAATGTCATAAATTAAATTTTATTTCTTTAAATCTATGTTTTTTGTGTTTTAATAAATTTACTTACATATGTTACTTCTTACGGTTCCATATATTTACGTTTAGCATTCTCTTTTTATAATCTCTTTATTACAACACTTCATTCTGATTTTTGAAAAATATAATTTTAATTTCGATGAAAGTTTAGATATCATTGAATTAGGGTACTATACATAATATATTCAGTAAATATTAAATAATATTTTTAAGTTTATAACAATATTTCAAAAGATAGGTAAAAGAGTATATGCAACTAAAAATAAAAGATAGTTAATACATAAAACTACTTTTTTATTAAAAAAATAATATAATATATAAATCAATTATACAATTTAATATAAAGGAAAGTGTAACAACATTTTTGTAATGTACAGTAAAAGATCTGAACATGCTCTTTAAGTACATTAATATATCTGCTGTTTCATTCCGTATAAATACACATGCCTATAATATTTCACAAATTAAATGCAATAAAGGAAAATTAAGATATGATCGATAACATAAAACTATAAAAATTGAATAGTGCCTAAAAGCGTCTTAAAATAGCAAAAAGCAATGACTTATATAAATATAATATTTTAACAAAACTGCAATCAGAATTTACAATATCGTTAATATAGGAATATTTCAAAATAGAAAAATCATTAGTTATTCAACTAGTACCAAACTTATTCTTGTTACTAGCTGATCAATAATACAGTCCCATTAATATTCACATGCAACAACCAAAGACATGATTACTGTGCTAATTCTTTTCATAGAGTGCAGCTAAAATCTTATTAAACTAGCACTGTGTATTTAGAAGAAATCAATTTTAAATAAACGTATATAACATAGAAATAGACACAATCAATCGTTTAAATTATAGATATGCTTGTAAAATATGACTAATTTCTTCATACAGCTTAAACATAATTTCTTATTACGTATACAAATTATATAATAATGACTGTTTTAAATATGGCGTAAAGTACATAATAAATGTCGATTATGTATAAAATTTTGTTAATTTTTCTATAAAAGTAATTACTTTCAATATCTAAGTACGTTACAAATCTTTGTACAAATGATTCTTATATAAAAAACCTCACAAACATATCAATATAAAATGGTACTAAAAAAATGTTAAAAGAAACAAGGAACGAATTTTTCCTGTTTTTATAAATATGATATGTGTTTAGAACTTGTCAATATATTTCTAAATATTTCTTTAACCATAATTTTCCGATAAATTCGAGAATTATTTCTAAATCATTCTATGTACATGATAAAACAGTGTTTTATATAAAGATTGTAATGTTTGCTTTCTCTTTTGCTGCCTTGTGTCTTTTTAACTTTGACTATCTTTTCACTGATTTCTAGCAGAGATTTTTCATATGCCTGCCTACCTTACGTCGCCTCCAACACATGATAAGTTATCTGGAATAGGATTTTGTATTGTTCCCAGCATGGTATTATTAGTTACACTCGCCACTGATGTCGTTGGAACGGGACTCTGGTAGCTTTGAGACATTTGTTGTTGACTTTGTGACTGCTGTTGTTGTTGTTGTTGTTGTGGAGTTGTAGAAAGTGGACCACCTGGAGTTGGTGGAGCTGATCTACTACTTGGCACTGCACCAGGAGGTAAAGGTGGTGACTTTGTACTTCGTGGTGAACTATTTGGTGTTGACCTTGGAGATGCCTGGTGATTCTATAATAATATAAAATTTGGAGTATTGCACTATGATAATAAAATTGAAATGTTAAAAGAAAGATTGAGATTATAGATTGTTCTTGAAATAATACCTTTAACATTTTCATTAAACCTTCCAGTTGCACCATTAATTGTCTTCTAGAATCTTGCAATGTTGCTAAATGAGTTTCTAACTCATCTTTTCTTTGCCTCAAGGCTCTCAGTTCAGACATTAATGCAGGATTTTCCAAACCAGCCGCTTCTATTTCTTGTTGTCTCCTATAGTTAGATTCAATGTTAATATGATAAAAAATAAATGGAAAACAAAAGCTGGAATATCTTTTGAATTAGATATTCCATTTCACTAACTACAAGCTGAAGCGAGAATATATTATTAATGTGGTGTTTGTGTGTGAATCTAATGAATCTAACAATTTTAAAAATTATATTAACGTTAATTTAAAATAATTTAATAATAACTTTATTGTATAATTTTCGGACAAGATAGATATACCTAAATACTTTAAATTTGTGAATAATGTAATATATCGAAAACTAAGACAACTAAGGTAAGATACAGAGATTCTTAAAAAACTAATGAAGAGAATATCGATTACAAGCGGGATATTCCGGTGTTAGTAATGATTTTGGATTCGACTGTCTTCATTTTTAAGTTATTTATACGGTTATATAAATGAAATATGCATAGAGGGAAAGATGTATTTATGTTAGTATTGATTGTTGTGATGTCTTCAGCTCTAGTATATACATTCTACGCAACAAAAGTGATAGAAGCGAAACAGAATGTCCTTTTTAACATGCATGATCCTAGGATGGTTCGACAGGATGAACTCGAGGTTTAGGCTTGATATAAAGGAAATAAACGACACAGGTATACCTTAACCTTGCAATCTCGCGCATTATTTCCTTGTTCTTTGCCTCTAACTGCGATATAAGTTCGCGTTGTGCTCTCGAGGCATCTAATGATGCCAAATTAGCATCAGACGGTGCCCTACCCTGTAACACAAATAATGCGGTTTCAAATAACTTGTAAAAATAAGAAAATGAAGTTTAGTTGAATCATTGTTACTTGTACAAATGATGGTAAAAATTTCGCATACTTACTGCTTGGTCAGCTTGCGACATTCTGGATGCGGCACGAGGCTGTACAATTATGAAATTAAAATTAGTCACACAAAGTCACGATTCAGCTGAACGTTTAATTAAGTTTATTGCTCTAATTTGTTAATAATTGAGGATTTCGCATAAAGTTTCATGCTTTTATCATAAACTACATCAAACCACATTATATCAAATATACCCACAAATTTTACATTAAAGATTATACTATTTGTTAGACAACTTCGTATAAATTATTTGAACAATTTTGTAAATTAAACTTATACCTTTTTTATATAAACAATACCAAGTTATAATTGTTGCAACATTAAGATGAATATTAAGCATGTACCCATATAGTTGTAGAACAGTAAACAACAAACATTAAACGTTAGTTATTTTAGAATAAATAAGATATCTTACCATAGTCCTAGCTTCCTGAGCCAACCTTTGTGCGTATCGTGCTATTAATTTATGTTCATCATCCAGTCTTGAACTATCCATACTGTACAATGTATGAATAAAGAAATAAAAAAAAAAAATAAATAAAATTGTGACTCGTTACGTGCACATTTAGTATAAGCTGTGCAATTTCGATCTGTTTTACGCTCACCTCCTTAAAGTAGAACGGCTGTCCATCGATCCGGAATCGAAAGGAGCCATGAAACCTGGATCTGGAAAACCGTTGTGAGATGGTAAAGGCGATGGCGGGCTGCAATGCAGGGAATTTATTTTCGATTGAAGAATCGCGTTCATATCGACGGCTATACATATCATATGAGTATGATAGATCATGGAACTCACACTATGTGTGATAAATCTAACGTCTTCTCAGGTTGTTCCGGAAATCGCGGTAAACTATTCTTCCCCTTTTCAGGTACGCATCTGAAGCTCTTTCGTAAGGAGTGACCAATCTGTTTGCTCGGTGATTTCTATAGAACAAACAGAAGAAGATTGGTGTTACGTAAAAGATACATATTATTTATACATGGAAAAGTTTGAAACTTTGAAAGTTCTATCCAATACGTACAAAACTACTGTACTCCCTCGTTTCATGATCGTTATTATGTGTCCCAGAAACTTTACCGCGCCAAAAACAATCTTGACAGAGCTGGTACGAGTGACATTTCTGACATCTGTATCTGAAGCCGGTGAAGTTCTCTTTGTGACACGCGTCACACATGACAGGATGGGCCACTGAAAAATTGTGCATGAATGAGAAACTCATTTATATGCACAAGTTGCATCTTCGTTTGCAATACGTTAAAGTATTATGTTTCTTGATATGAATATTAGTATTCAGTGGAAGCATTTTTATACTGTACAGAATACCTACTTCAAGAAGAAATTTTAATATTCAGTAAATTGTAGTAGTTGTGTATCTATTTATCTTCAATTAATATTTTCTGTTGAAAAATTCGCTAGCTGAAGACGAAATATGATAATTCATCTAGGATTACTTTAAAGCACATGATCATCAGGTAGATAAACCTGATGCCGGAAGATGCTTTTACGAGTCTAGAAAAACTCAAAGTAGATAATCCAAAAATATTCTAAACGATTGGTCACATATATGGATATTCATATAACTTTCTAATAGTTTTCTGTATATTATATTCTAGTATTACTATAATTCTAGTATTACTATAACTAGTAACTATATTATTGTTAGTATTACTAAGTATTACTAGTATTTATAGTATTACTAGTAGTTATAGTATTACTATAACTACTACTATAACTATAAACCGAATTTTAAAGCATAAAATCCTTTAACTACATATGTAATTTGATCTCTGCATTGCGAGATTAATTAATTCTAGATTAATTTGAAATCTGGAAAATCACCTGTTTCAACAGCAGCCATTCTGTGATACAATGGAAGCCAGATTAAACAGTGTGGTCCTGGATCAGACATAAGCGTATCCAAAAAATCGTTAACCGTGACTTTCGAATTCTGTAACACAATGTAACGCCCAACGATGCTAATTTCCGAGTTATATTAAATTCAAAGAAGTTTTCCAGTTACCTAGTATACGGACAGAAGTTCATTTTAATGAACTTACTTGGGGAAATATTGAATTGGCAAGACCCTCGGAGTATCCAAAAGATGGCGATTCGTAAACCGCAGCCGTTAACGCTAGAACTTCCTTCAAATAGTCAGAGAATCTCCAGTGTATCATGTGACCATTGCTATCCGATATTTGTGAGTATATATCTGTTCGGCAAGTAAACTGAATTAATTAATTAATTTTGATACTACACGGAAAAATATAATAAATCCATTTTTATCAATTTTCTAGCTTCCACAAACTCATTAGTTATTTTTAAAAGACTTATATAAGTTTTGGTCTTGGCGGATCATTTCTATCTTCAATTTTGTTACATTAAAATCCTTCTATTTAATCATAAAGTGACATTATAATCAGAAAATTAATAAAAATGTACTTATCATGCTTTTCTCCTTAACTTCGTACAATTTCTGAGCGAAAACAAAGAACGAAGAATAACTTACATCGAAATTTGTCCATTAGTTTTCCAGCACATAACGTAGCTAACGCTACTTTCACAGAGAAAACGGATATCTTATTGTTTTCCCTACGAAAAATGTAGTTTTCGATAAATCATAATTGTGAATGTGATCAATAAATTATTATTTACACAACACTAATTCTTAAAATTAAATTACGCTTTAATTTAATTAAAAAATTTTTCTGTAATAAGTATCGAGGGATACAAAATTATATAACTATTTAATCGTTTAATCTTTCAACGATGCAATAAAATGACAAAGAATTCAGAGTGAAGGATTTAGAAAGTAATACTTAGTCTTTTAATTCCCAACATATTCTTAACTTCTCATAAAAAATAAATATCAAAAATATTAGTAATTATATTACGTATGAAGACATTTAAGATGTGAAATTTATAGTACTATATTTAACAATCCTTGCTCAAGTCTCTCTCAAGTTACACTGTTAAAGGGTTAAAACATTTAATACATGTATAAAATTCAATATCTATTTACCCTGTAGTATAGGCAGCAAGTAACCAGTTCATCAACAGAGCGGTTGTAGCATCGACTTTGGCTTGTTGCGAAACAGGCACTCGTTTATTAAGGGCATGGAATAAGGAAGACAATAAAGTTTCCAGCCTCGAAACTCCCAATGTGCTGGATGGTTCCAAAGTGTTTAAACCATTTTCCCGAAATGCTTCGATTACATTCCATATATCCACGTTATGTACTGTATGTATACAACAGAAAATGTGCTTTAGTAATGACATTTTTTAATTATTTTATTTTGATCGTACGCTTTTATGGAAAGATTGAGAACTACCGGTGTAGATTACATAGAATAGTGAAGTATAATATATAGGTATCATAAATCACTTGGACTGCGAGCTCGCTATCCCATAGCCACACGGACTATTTGATCCTAAGAAGTTCTTGACTCTATGGATCACTTCACGCCGAAACTCTTAGTATTATGGGCCACTTGCCGCCAAAAAGCGTTCAGTCTCATGAACCACTTGATACCAGGAGTCAATGGTTCAAGATTCTAAAGGATGAAAGCTCTTAGAATTTACGGAGCACCCGAAATCTAGGAGTCTCTAAAGCTTTAGGACACCAGAATTAACAAAGATATCAGAATTCTCAGAATATCGAAATTTTGTAAATCTCTAGAACTCGGAAACTCTTAGAGGGTTGCCTTGCCATTCGGTTACCTGACGATTCTGTGATTTCGTAGCTTACGGAATCCTAAAAATAATTTCCTAGTACAGCTAAGAACTTTAACTTATCTTTTTTATTAGAATCTCATATAATGCATCAAACTATGCGTTTCTTGGCACCAAGTGGTATATGCTTTCAGGCGTCAAGTGGTTCGTATTAAAGTGTTTCGCAGCCTCAGGTGGTTCATTGGATTTAGAATTTCCTGATATCAAGAGTCAACAGAATTTAAGAGCTAGTAACATACTACCAGTAAGTTGATTATAAATGTACCGAATAGATGACTTGGCGTTAAATAAGCTACTATGTAATGGTGGATCTTTGGACCTGACCTAACGGCTCTTTCTGACATATTCACGTTATAATATTCAACAAATATTATTGCACGATAAAGCTCGGATTCTATTAGAATTGTCTATAAAACCGAAAACTTAATTTGTTTGCACCTACTTTTTCTTCGTTTATTACGTTACACGTCTACATAAATATGTTATACTCACAGTGAACTTTCTTCTGAATAAACCGCAATTTGCATGCAGTGCGGTACGACGCAAATCGAATGCTATCAAAATTTTGCTGCCGCATTTCTTGCAACAGCTGCAACCGGCTTGCCTCCCCGGTGCTGCTATTTCCCGACCCTCCGGCGCCATCTTCCGCCATCTTATCTATAACATATAATAAAAATAAAATAGTATCATGTTCAATCTATTTGTATGCATTGAGAAAGTCCTAAAAATCGTGTCAGTTTTCAATGGAATGCAAACGATAAAATTTATTCGTCGTCAATTAACTACCTACGCGGAACCTAATGCAGCCTTTTAGTCAGTTATCTAAATGTCAGAGTAATCAATAAAAGCTAGATTTCTTCGTTCTTTATTGCGCCTACAGTGAACATTCTCAAGGGTTCTGAGGGCATTCAAGGCATCCGCAGAATGCACGAGCACTATTCGCCACGGCGTGCTTCATTGTGTTGTTGATTAGTTTCAGTCCACTCTGATGAATCAAGCATCGCGCGATTAATACGATGCTATTAAGATCAAGAATCGCGACGAAACTAGTATAGTAAAGTACGAAGATCCGCCTTTGAACCGACAGCGATAACTTCCAACATTTTAATTGCCATTTTAAGAAAAGTTAAACTCGACAAAATCATTCGGCGAAAAAAATAAAATAAAGTAGTGTTACGACACATATTCCTTGCTATTATTATGATACTTTTAATCCTTGTCCATAAACAACACATGTTATTAAGTCACTAAATATGATAAGTATATTTATGTTTAGCAAATCTGATTCTAATTTTAATGCATTACGTTTTCCTCAGAAAAAGATCAAAGAAAATGTATCATTAAACAAAAATAACTTTTTACATAGTCCAAGAAACATTTGAGCACGAAAGAATTAATAGCGTCGAATTTTAAAAGTTCAGTGCGTATAATTTGTTTCTTATAGAAATAATATAACATTAGAATCAATATTATAGAAATTATACAATAGATATAATTCAATTCGTATGAATTAAATAATTGGTAATACATTACCATATTATACACGAATTGTTTCTCTCCTCTCTTTTTTGAAATCATTCCATTCCAAATATTCATTTCAAACGAATATTATAATTGATTCCTATGTATCTATAATTATTGAATATTCTATTATAATTTTGATCAAAATTAATTTACTCGAAATCAGTTAAATTAATTTGTTTATACAAATGAACATGGTTCGCCCCATACAACAGTCTCATATTAAAATACAATTTTATCCTCTTCTGAAACCAACAAAATAAAATAATATTCAGTAACGAAGCTACTCGATATACTATTGATTCGCAGCAGCGTTCGTTCACATCACAAATTGCTGCATTTCGGTGTCGATTCAATAACGTCCCGAGTCAATACTTCAATTTAAAACCTCCAAACGTTCGTTCGTATTGTCAACAATCGACAACGACCTATCAGGTTGGCATAGCTAACAAAGAAATCATGGAAACGAGAATGCCAACGAGGAAGACAATTACTTTTATCGTTGATATACCCGACAAAACAACGGGAGAGCTCGCCGGTCGTTAACTTAATGGAACGTGGAAATCACTCAACGACTGCTTGATAATTCATAGGAGACTGTTTCAGACAAAGCCGAATTGTCGCAGCAGCAACTGCAAGTAGCCGGTAAATAATATCAAAGCAATTAATATTTTGCTGGAAAATCACCATCGGGAGTAACGACATGATTCAAGTGGAAAACGAAGCGCACCAAAGGCAAAAGGATCATTTGCAATTCAGTTCGTTAAGTATTCCGTGCGATGAAGCCTCGATCAGCAGGATCTGTGTGAGATTATGCGAAACTAAATCGTTCTAGACTTACAGAATTGAATTCCCTGGAGCTTTCCACACTTTTAGGAACAGAGGTCCACTTTAGAAATTTTTCGTGATCCATTCGAAGACTACACGAAGTGTAATCATTGAAAGTTGATTTATAAGCAATTCAAAATTGATTCGTGTAGTTCTACGAACTAAAACAAAGTAGGTAGAAATAGTAATTCTAATGTGATTTTTAACTGAATTGACTTCGATTTGTTCACCCGATTATTTTTAATGAATTACAACTGTCCTAATGAACCGTAAACTACTGTCATATTGTAATGTTTAACGTGACTCACTAGTGCGTTGCGACTAGAGATCGCGGTTCTGAATGTGTATTAAAATACATGTGTATCTGTGGCGCGTGAAACGTATATTAAAGAATTCAAGATCCACGTTCTTAAGTATACGTGTACACGGTTATCTAAGTAGTCGCAGTTAGCGTGATTCTGAAATCAGTTAATCGAATTCGCATGTTTTTCGATCATCAGTTCAGCGACTTTCAGGAAGAAAAAATTATAAACCAGATGTAAAGCTGCTTCACGTTTGATTGTTCAACGGTTATCCGCGTATATTCAAACATACTGTCCAACGGCTATACTCGTATGTTTAAATACACGTGCAATAGAAACATACGGATACCCGCGAATAGGAATGTTCGTGTATTTCTATTACACATGTATGAGTATATTTAAATATACATGCATAATCATTGAATAGATAAACGTGAAACGGTCTTGAACATAATTTTGAATATTTTAAAATATGTTGTTCTCAGGATGACCGAAAAACATGTGAATTCGTTTACCTGTATATGTGTATTGAATACTCGCGTACGAGTATATTTGTAATCCGTGTACACGTGTATTAACATTTACACGGATTGAAAGTGAAATTCGTTTATCATGCGCGAAATAAGAATTTGCAGGCGCCATCCACACTTTGGGAATCTATATTCTGTAGCAGTGGTTCCCAAATTTTTTCTAGTCACAGCACATTTTCAAAATTGTACAGATATTTTAGCGCATAATATATACAAATTTTAAAAATTGGAACAGCAGATACAATCGCGTGATTAAAAAAAAGAAAAAAGAAGACATAGCTCTTTCGCGACGTGCTGCACATCCTTTGACAATCATCGCGCCAGACCAAAGCTATTCGAACTTTGTTATTTCTCCAATTTAAGTTTAAGGTTTCTGGTTCTCAGGATCGTGTGATCGTGAATGATTTTCAACGCATTGACTCCGAGGACAGTTCCTTAGCGCAATGGAACGGGAAATCGATGCAACTCGTCGGTTGTTGTCCAACAAAATGGAACGGAGACAGGTGCATTTAGAATGAAAAGTGCCGGGAGAAAGGGAAATCGAGTGAAAGAGCGAGGAAAGAAAAAAAGATTCCAGCATTGCCATGCACCGGCAGATTGATATCTCCGGCTGCTTCTGCCACCGAGTATTTTCGCGGATTACTCTCTCGGTAAATTCGCGACTCTGGCGAAATACGATCCGGAAGCATCTTTGAATTCGTCTGGCATATTTCGTTGAAACGGTGGAACGATGATTTGCATTCGAGTCTATTTAAGTAAAGTTCCAGTGTCTGAAAAAATTATTCTTTTTCCTAAAAAATGCTTGCAAACCAGCTTATATGCATAGAAAATATTTTCACGTGTAATGTAACGTGTAAAATACAAAAGGAAGTTTTACAAGAAAACATAAAAGCAACTTTCGTCTTGATTTTTTCACAAGTTATGCAAATTTCTTTAAATCTTTTTGGAATGACAATAATAACGGACGTTGTAGTAATTTCGAAAGTCGGAAGGTCGAGAGAAATGGTATAACTACCATTATGGAAAGTTTTTTATGGGTCGTCTAATATATTTTAAACGAATAAAGCTTCCTGATAGAATATATTTCGCATGTACATATATAAGTATATATGTGTATTCTTATCTTTAATAAGAGAAATTCAATTTTTGTCAGTTACAATTGTTAAAAATAAAATACGATAGTAATAAAATATATTATTATATAATACGTATACAATTTTTTTAAATAATCTATGAACTAGGAAACAATAATCTTTGTTTATTAGGAAACAATCTCGAGTTTCGAGTTGTTCGTTTCTCCGACTTATTTCGCAATACGTTATACTCCACAAGGTGAACTATGTCTATATGCTATCATAAATTATACTTCTAACAAAATTACACGTTTCAGAAATGATTAAACTACATACTTCTAGTACCCTAGAAACTCCAGTGGAATTAAACTATATACTCTAGATGTTACGTCCCGTTACCTTATACAAACCAAACTCCATCCCTCGGTCAAGACGGCCACTAACTGCGCAAATATAAATAGTCGGACTGCAATAATCCTAAGAAATTGTCATAAAACTAAGCATTTGTATTTTATCATTAGGGCCCTTAATTGTTATAAAATATATTCAAATCGAGACGTTCCTTATGGTTATTGCTCCATCAGCTAAAAAGTGGGAAGGTCGGGTTTTTCCCATGTTCAATGGTCATTTCCATCCGCAAGCGACCGGTGGTGGGGCGACCAACCCCCAGGAAAATAGTTTTCCTCCGGGACAGCATCGTCACCAAACTTCACTGATTTATCAGCCTTAGATCAGTCATCATCTCTTGACTGGCTTTTCATCCGTTGATCAATCAATGTCTTGACTGGTTTTTCGTTCATTGATCAGTCATCAGTTTTAATTTACTATATGTCTACATATAGTAAATATATGTCTACACGCACCAGGCGTAACTATTTATATCTACAATGTTATTGGAATAAATATATTATAACCTGTTACTTCAGTTCAGTACATCTCTATTACCCTAATCGAAATAGGGAATGGACCAATTCGTGGCGTCGATTATCTAATCGTAACGAGAATTTACGACTCTCGTTGACGCGATCTACCGCGAACGCGTCTCTCCGCAAACGATCGAACACTAGAACTTTTTAATACTTTCGTCTTAGGTTTTAAGGTTCTTTTTATTTTATAATAAATTAATCAGAGATTTAAAAAAGATCTATACTTGGATAAATCTTAACAAAATCAATATTAAGTTAAAGAAGATAAAGAAAAAGGAATAATTTTCTTCATATATTAATTGGTGGACTTGCGCTGTTTTTTAATTCATGACTTTGGTTCTTCTTCTTAGGAAATTGATTGAGCAAGCGGAGTATTCGATGTAGGATCGATAAAAACACGTTTATCTTCGATCTTATTACATAGCGTGCGAGCACGAGGAGAGAATAAATCGTAACAATTGTCGTTTGTTTGGCGCACAGCGTAACTCATAAAATCGTGCCATCGCGATGGCCTGTTTTCTGTCATTGCGAAACTCCGTTCCTATGCATTGTGGCCCGTGTTCACCCGAAGGCGAATCACCGCTAAAGTTCATCAGTCGCGCCGATGCAAACGCGCACGGGAAATAGTGATGGGATCTGAAACAATTAGAACATGATCCAAAGTTTAAAGCTCTTGAAAGTCTTGGTAATTCTTGAGTCTTTAAAGTCTTGAAAGTTTAGGTCGTTTTGAAATAAACGTATTTATGATAACTCGAACTCACTAGATTTGTTTTAATATCCTATGTCAATGATACCGTTTCAATAACAATAATCAAAAGGCTTGTAAGATATCGAATACTTATCAAGTTCTCAAAACCTACTGAAACTCTTAAAGGTGATCAAGACTTTTAAGACGATCAAGACGACCAAAAATTTCAAAACGATCGAGTCTTTCGAGATTTTATGGACTCAAGACTTAAAAAGACTTCCAAGAGCTCTAAGCTTCGAATCATGTTCGAAGTGATTCGAATTTGTCACCGTATATGCGATACAGATTCGAAGCGGTTCATAGTGTTTCAGATCCCGTCACTATCGGAAAACCCGCGATAGAGAGAAACTGTGAAGAAAATCGACCATGTCGGAACGACTGCAATAAACATAGAATTCTAAAGGCGCATGAAAGTTATAGGTGTAGTTGTCTGAACCGGTTATGTAACAGCGATAAAGTAGCGGTACATTACTACTCGTAGACGAATCTTTTCTACGCCACGAAACTTCGCATTAATCATATAATTTGTTACTACGTCATTATGAGTTCAGATAAAAGCAATAGTCTCGAAAGGCTGGTTGAGGCTACAACTACAGCATCAGATTTTGCTTTTTTATAATTATTGAAAATATGCAGATACATTTGATAAAATTAATATTATCTTTTATTCAAATAGATAACAATTAGATATATTTATTTATATCAGGTTTGGACGATCTCTATTTGAAATAAAGATAAAAAATAACGATTCAAAGTAATAGCTCGTTTCAATTATTATATTATTTTTATTGTGAATATAATATAGGAAAGGTAACTTCACTATTAAAATCAAATACATTATTCCCAAATATTTTTCCATTATATTATATAATAAATTCGTTCATTTATTTAACTCTTTCAAATTAAATAACAGATAATTTGAATTTTAATACATATTAATTTAAATCTTTAGTATTATGTGAACTATATATCATTGATAATACAATTATAATATGAATGTTAAAGTAAATACAACTATTTGTACAAATATTGATGTAACTACTGATCTTACACATGTATGTATAATATCAGATTGGTTTTGGTATTGAGATATTGAGCATTGATTTGAAATTTTTGTTTTACGTGTATCGTAACCTACTTATGGTAGTCTGTTCATGGTCTAGTTACTACAAGTTACTTTGGCAAACTGTGGCGATCACACGAAAATTTCTATCAGGTTATCATAGGGAAATCCGCGGTGATTGGATCGAAGTAAACTTCGACCGTAATGTAGTTACGTTCAGTTATAATTTAGTTAAATATTATATCCCAGTGTGTATTATTCGTTTGCGTTATTTGTAAGAAATATTATATTATCTATATACATGTATTTCTCTAATTTATAGTAGAAATATGTATATATAGTATATTTCTAATCAGAAGAGATGTTTAACAACGAGTTAATAATCAAGTACGAGGTAGATCCCGTTAATTGCTTAATTGGGTGACGCAATTGTTGTGCAAAGAAAATGTGCTGATACCGATAAGCCTTAATTAACAAGACCACATTATTTCATTATGATCACTTATCATTAATCTTATAAACCGGAATTTTTATTCCATTGAATATCAAATATGCGATATTACATCAGAATAGGTGCTAAGGTTTACAAATGCACTATTCAGTTAAGTTCGTCGCAATTGAGTTCTTATCTCTGCTCGTTAAAATTCTTCAGCCTGGTATACGTTTTTCCGCGTAATGACTACGTTGCAAAGCTAAAAATACACTAAATGTCACACAATTGCAATCGCTTGTTGCATGAGTAAAAACACTTTTCAATGACGCGAGCATTCGATGAAAAAATTATTTATGCATTCCAGATAGAATATTCACTTTCCTTTGAAATTCTATCAAACTAAACTGAACATTACATTAAAATAAAAATAATAAATTTGTTAAATTGCTAACTCTGGTTTTACGTTTCGCTAGGAGTTTCCATTTATATCACTTTGAAACTCGACAAGAACGAAATAAAGCAAGCTTATTCAGGTGTTTCAAATCTTATCCAAAGAGATGGCGGGTTTTAAATTCGAACAAAGTAGGAATTTGGCGTTCTCGCCAGCTATTCGTTGCAAATCACGAATGTACAATTTGAATACACATAAATAAGCACACGGCCGTGCTTTAGCTTTAGAGTGCCAACAAAACAAACAGCGTTTCTCAGAGCTATGAAAATAGCTCTCCTCGACGATTCCTCGAAAACGTGAATATCGTTTCGAGCACAGCCACTCGATCTTATTGGCTTTTTGCCGCTAATAATTGAAATGAACAGGCTGTGAACACAACACATTCAGTGTTTTCTTCAACAAGTCGTTGCTGATTGCCAATATGTAAATACCTGCTACAAATACGCATTATTTTCATTCGTCTCACTTATTTCAGCATATTGATCATATGCTTTAATCACTGTTCTTATTTATTTTTCAGTTTATCATAATGTATTTATTTACATCTTACTATATGTTTCATTGTGAAACTGATACATTCATATATTCTCTATCAGAAAACACTTACTTGTATTTGGCAATATTATAATATTAGGAGACATTATAATTACAATTATAAGTAACTTCAATCCCAAATTATAATCATTGTAATTTGCTAATTATGCAGTAGCAATTCTCACAAACAAGATACGATAAAATATAAAATCACGAAAGGTGGACATCCCTCGATTTTCCCCTTACCTTCACATTATTTCACCACTTGGCCCATGGATTAAAATCAGGTTACTTGAATTCGAGCGAATTGTTTAATCTGAATGAGTCTTAACAATAGATAGTGCAACTACCGACAAGCGAATATTCCTCAGAGAGCATGAAATATAATTATTCTTCTAATATCGTTATTCTAAACCAAGGAATATCGCTTCTTGAAAAGCATTGAATCTCCATTAACCCTTAGCCGATTATTGGAAACGAATGAAGATACGATTCCTCCGGCGTGGCTTATTCAGTCATTAAAGGCTGTTACGCAAACGGCGCAGGGTGAAGTTTTGTTTGAAGGGTGAATCGGCATCGACGGTTGTCGTATTGTTCGCCACTTCGCGCTTTAATTACGCGGCGCAATGAACTTCGTAACTGCTTTCCGGCCTTCGGCCACTCCGTATACTCCAATAACCAGTATACACGCAATGAAACTTTTCTCTTTTCTCCCTCCCATTTTCTCTCTTCTTTTTTTCCTTTCCCAGCGTTTTCTTTGCGTGTGTGCATATATATCGATCCTAGATTCTGCTCGATTGACTATGGCATCAGGTTACTGGCAACGCTGCAATAATAATACCTTCACCAGTTCTAAAAACCGAAGGGTATCGATTTTTTCCAGCGGGTTGCACGTTTAACGTAATTGCGGGTTTTATTTTCTGTGAACGTAGATTTCGGTGGAAAATGTTTTGTTTCCATGAATTAATGTGAATATCATAGGGAGGAAACATGCTCACTGTTGCTGATTCTTTTATTTTAATGTCACTTTATGGCTAAAAAAGAATATTTTAATATAAAATAGTTTTGTTATGTAACAATAATTATTTTGTGCAAGCGCGCGCGCGCGCGCGTGTGTATATGAGAGATCTAATTGCAAGATTTTAATTCTTTCCTTCCAATTGTCCTTCCTTGATTCTCCTTTTCCCACTACTATATGGTAGTCCGTTCATTTTTCCTCCCCCTTTAGTATTTCTCTTCCTGTTAATCGTGTTCCTTTCAGCTCTTTACATTCATGCAGCATATGTTCCAGTGACTCTCATACCTCTTTACATAGTTTGCAGATTGTATCTTCTTCCTTTTTTTCAATACATATTTTCCCTTTCTTCGTTTCCACGTCTGAACCTAGCATTCAACTCTTTATTTCTGCCTTTGTAACTTTCATTTAAATATTTAGCTTTTTGATTGTCTCTAATTTACTTATAACGCTTGTTATACCCACCTTCTACTATTCTATTATATTGCCATTGTAATTGCTCTGCCCAGTCCATTTGTGTTAGATCTTCAACAAAATCTTCATTTCTTCTTCTTTCCATTTCCAATTCTTCAGTATTTATCATTCTCTGCCTGTTTTAAGTATCTTTTATTTCTTCCCATTTCTTATATTGGTTTGTATGTATTTCCCTTCAGCATTCTGTATCATTTTATTGTTGTTTTCTCCTCGTATCTTATTGGTCTGTTTCCCGCCTCTATCCTTACTTTATTCGTTTTGGTTTCCACCAGGACTATGCTGGGGTGTTAAAATCCGGACCTAATATATTTCTCTTGTATGTTCTCTATTTTTCTGTTTTCTTCCATCTCCAAATAATTTTGCTATGCATTATTATTATTATATTAATATTTTTTGAAGTATGAAGAAAGTGGACAAGTGCGTATTTAACCTGAATACAAGAAAAACAATTTTGATAACGTAAAATCAATTGACAAAAGATTCGTTTCTTTGTTAACACTATATGAAAATATTTCCTAAATATATGATTAATTGTCATTGTGAGTAGATGGCCTAAAATTTTTGCATAATATAACATACAGTGTATAGGTAGGCAAGGATGATATTGGTATTAGGTCAGGTGATTAAGTACCAATTTAAAAATTCTAACATTTGGAGAAGCTTGTGTTTTCGTCACAAAACCTGACAGATTAAATAACACATATTTACTAAATAACGATTCAAATTTGGGAAATCGGTTTGGGAAAAATGAATTTATTAATTGTTTGATGCTATATCGATTTCTTTATATCACAGTAATATGAATAACTGCTTTGAAAAATAATTATTTTTAAATTATTTGAAAAATTTTATTTTGAATATCAGTTACTACAAAGAAAGATGCAGTAAAAAAATAGAAATAATTCTTAAACCAATTGCTAATAACGTGTTTTAAATATTTTTATAAGTTTTGTAATATACTCTTTCGATCCATACTAAAAAATGTATTCCATACATTAAAAATGTATTAAATAAATATAATGTTTCATGTAAATACTCGATATTCGCAATAAAAAACGTTATTCGCCATTCAAATACACGCCAAAATAAAGACACCACCGATCAAAACCTTCGTGACCATACTCAATAGCATTTAATCAATTTAGCGAATCGGCTTTGTGTAACTCAATTTGATTCAATCTCCGCGCCCAGTAACGATTAATGCTTGACAATGTCTTAAATACATCAAAGTGGAAAACCGTTAAGTAAATAGAACCAAGCGTAACACACTAACTAAATCGACGAGGAACTGACAGAGGGGAAAACCTCGCCAAGATAACTTACGTAATCCCATTTAGGTTCGGTTTTTCAAAGCTTTGTACCGAAAACTAGTTGTGCATCGCGAGCAAAGCTTTTTCGCTGATCTGGTTAATATCATTGATGCGTACATATTCAAAGAAAAAAAGGAAGAGAGTAGATCACCGCGTGGAATGCTTGATAAATATAGAGCCGGCCGCGATAAATGCAGTAAAAACTATCTAGGTTTCTGTACTGCCTAATCAATATTTTACTTACCGAGTTACAGCTAGAAAAGGAGAGAGAAAGAACGTTCTTACCTCCTATCTTCCCGCGAAATAATCAACGAACCAAAGTGCACGATGCGTTTTCGAAATTGCCGCCAATTTTGAAATTCGAAACGTTTGTTTTCAGCTCTAATTTTACTTTTCATTCTATGATTACATGAAACATTTGGTGCAAACATTTCTTTTCATTTCACGATATGACTGGTATTTTTGATATCTTTTTACATGTGTTTACTGCATCTTTTATATCCTATTTTTGATATTTGACCCTTGAAAAGTGAAATTTCACATCCTGTGAATTTTGTTTTGATATTATCATCCTGTAATAATACCATTACAATGTTTGTTTGTTATTGTTTTTGTGATTAATAACAGTTGTATAATAATAATATTTCATCCTAGATGACCTTCAAGCGTTAACCACATTTTTGGTATCCAAAAATTTCTTATTAATTAATATTTAATTATTTTCATCATTATTAAATTAGTTAGAATGTTTATTTAATATTTAATAATTCTAGTCTTTTATCGTATGTTCTTCCAATCTTTTACTTTATTTGATCTATTGATATACTATCGATATATATTGATGTACGGAGTGTGTGTGTGTGTGTGAGTGAGCAAATGGGATATTGTGGAATAATAGAATGATTATTAATTCTTCGAAAACCACCATACCGTATAAATTAATTATCAATATCTGTGAGCGAAAAAAGGTCAGTTTATTTTTGAAAATAAAATTGAGTATTCTTAGTTAGTTTGATGTTATTATAATATCATATCCAGTTTCGTACTATACAAAATCATTATATTATTAACCTTTCAATTGCTCCAGGCAAATGTGGTATATTATAACTTGAATGCCTGAATGATTAGACTAAATCAGCTGTTCCATGTCAGTACACAAGATAACAAACAGACTAGCATAATTTGTTATGCGACCTTGTATTGATCTAGTATTGAGGACGATAGATATTCATTTTATATCTATACGGAGGGAAACTTATGTGATAAATTATAAGTAAAATAATAAGAATGAGTAATTTTTATAAAGTACCTTTTTTGCATATACATATACTGAAAATTTAAATGAATCGATAATGAATTAATCAAGTACATATACTAATTCGTGAAACAAGAAAAAAGCAATTATACCTATTTATTTATAATTAATAATTAATAATTATTAATAATTTGTTAATTTAGTATTATATACTGTTAGTACAAATAATAATAATATTCATTAATAATGATAGTAATTAATAGTAGAAAGCTTATTCCACAGATAAAAAGAATTTTTTTGCAATGAAACTAACATTTTATGAAAGGTATTTTTCATATATTTCTATTTACAGGAGACTAAAAAGTGTATTGATTGTTGGTCACATAAAGAGAAATCGTCTCGATGAAAGCTGTTGATGACAAAAGCCTTCGAACCTGAATATATGTATATATATCACTACAAATAATAATATGTGGAATCAATAATATCAGTTAAAAATCTCGAACAATCCACACAACTCTAAGGTTAATATATCGAAAATATCTGTGCAAACAACAAATGACATTGTTGAATGGTTGAATTGATCAGAGGAACTGAGACCGGAACAATGCTCACGTCAGCGGAAGGAATGTCCCAGGAAACCTAAAAGTCCCCAACTACATATGTATATCGTTCTACCATTTTTTCCAATATATCTTCCCGAATGGAATTACTGTCTTTGCGGCGTACAAATTGCCGGAAGGATCCAACAGGAAGTGTCAGAGGAAGATCGTCAAGCAGGAAGTTGCAAAGGAATGAGGAACGTGTGAATGCCTAAGTTTGAATCAATACAATAAGTGGGCCAGGTGGGGGTGTATAAGATCGCTTGAGGAGACAGAGGAACGGTTGGGAATGTGGGACAGTTTTGGTGCGTACAGAGGAACGCGCGAAATGGAGCGGCCAAAAGGCGCGGCCAATTTCGGATTTCTCATAATTCAGATTCTCGTCAAGCTGATCTTAATCTTTTGATAAACGATTGAACAAATGGAATAAATAACCTTTAATCGTCTTACGCGATTCGAACTACAAAACATGACAATGATATAGAATCGATATTCTATAAAATATAACACTATCGTATTACGAATAATTGATAGCGATGTATTAAAATTTGTAACATATCTCCAAATGATTTCCAGACAAAGACCATCGTACATACTTATATCAATGTCAGGGATAAATGTCAATCGTTCAAAATGTCATGCGGTTTCGAACGATTACACGATCTGATTATAATAAGATATAGATTGATTTTAACGATTACGAAGCGATACGTCATTCCGTGCGCTGAATTTCGAACAACTTTTACTAATAGCACACGACAATGATGAATCAACTGAGAATAATGTTTTGGGCCGGTGCCGAGTAGAGGAAGCAACGTGTGTCAGTGGAGCACCGTTTAAGGGGGGAACAAATACTTCCTTTGCCAGATAGAATATATGTACATATACTCATCGGGACAGTGTCCGTTATATTACATTAGACGCATATGAAGTTAATCTTATTTACCGGGGTTTATAGTTGCCGTTATAATATACTATAACGGTAAATAAATAAGGGGACATTCTTGCAGGTGCAGTAAAATCGAAGATCTTAACACCTGTGGAAACCGTATCGGTATTATCCACTTTAATGACAAAATTCAAACAGAACTACAATATCTTTATATATTATTCAAATATTCCATATTTATAGTTTTTAATAAAATCTTATATCAATAATCTTATCATTCATTTAAATCATTCTGTACACGTGAACATTTTATTGTACATTAAGTTACAAGTCTTATCTGGTACATAAAAACGGATATAACAATTCGAAATTTTCGCCTTATTATAAAACTATATATAAATACTAGAATGCCATCCATTAATTTTTATCTGATGCTGTAAAGAAGTATACGAAAACATGTGTGCAATAAATCAAAATCGTTCAGAACGCCGTCACGAGACACGGCGATGCACCTAACCTGGTCTACCGGTGTACATACCTTAGACGCTTTCGATGCGCGTGTCTCCAACAAGGGTGAGAAGAAAAAGAATTGCCGACGGGTGTGGGGTCGCCGTCCCCGTGTCGGCAAAGGCTCCTTTCGTATCGTTCTATCACATACGCGACGTCATTAGGATGGCTTCTACTACGAGAAAGTCACCTAAATGACGATGTAACGACACTTCTCGTGGCACTCGAGTAGGTACTGCTACTTCGAACACGGGACAGATCTGTCAAGAGGAGCAAACGCGTAGTTTCCGTGAGCCACTCTAACAAATACGATTCAGCCGAACGTATTTTTTACAGAGATACACGGCAATAATCAGCCCGCGTCGAATGAAAGTCACAGAATTTTTCTTACCACGGAAACGTCGCGATAAACAAACTCAACGCAATCTCAACGTAATGTGCATCGCAAGCCTTGCGGCCATCACTGATTTTAACTGGCACTGGTCGTCAGTGGCGCCATCGCTTTTTTAGACGGGAGAACAAGGAATCGGACCATTGCGCGCGCGATGGTCGCATGTGGCTACAAATATGTCTATATTCGAGGAAATTA
The DNA here is from genome assembly GCA_014737365.1 of Bombus soroeensis. Taxonomy (NCBI): domain Eukaryota; kingdom Metazoa; phylum Arthropoda; class Insecta; order Hymenoptera; family Apidae; genus Bombus; species Bombus soroeensis. The sequence goes on along the minus strand of JACXIL010000019.1, from coordinate 580,677 downwards.
TGAATTACACTTTTCTCTTATTTTCTTTTATTTTTGCTCAAAAAATATTCGTAACTACATTTAAAAATATATCCTACGCGTTAAAACGGTTTGGAACACTCCTAGAAACTTTTTATGTATATACATATTATGCAAAGTAGCTGGCATGAATCATTATTTACTGACGAATACTTATTTTATTAAACACGCATGATCGACAAAAAGTATTGTTTTCATATGGCAGTGATTTAAAGGATGCTTTAACTATTTACTAAGCGAAAGGTTAATCGTATTTACGATGTTAATTGCTCTTCTTATATCTAAATATTTTTTTTAATTCCTAGAAATACTTATGATTTTAGGGCCCTTTCTCATCGCTGCGAGAATATTGTAAGTAACTGGCGCTTGGATAATTACAGAACTCGCAAAATCCGGGTAATCCGTGAAGTCCAGGTGGCCCCCTCATCCCAGGAATGCCTGTTGATAAACGAAGCTAAAAATACCAGCAGGAGAATTTAAAAACGTGTTTGTAACTTTTTTCTCTTTACCTGGCCTGCCTGGTTCCCCCCGTTCTCCTTGCCTTCCAGGCAATCCAACGCCATCATTGCCAGGTGGTCCTATTAACATAATTTCCGTCAGGAAGAAAGAATGATAAATTCACCGAGTGATAATGTCAAAAAAGTTTATGTGTGCTACCAGGCGGTCCTCGCGGACCCATTGGACCTTCTACCCCAACGCCTTCCTGACCTTTATCGCCCTTCTCACCCCGTTCACCAGGTGAACCTTGAGGACCTATGGCGCCTTGTGGTCCTGGTAATCCGACAAATCCACGCTCTCCGGGTAAACCTGGGAGACCTGGATCACCTGAAGAGAAATTTTTTACCAGAAATGAACTCTAATTTAATTTATTCCATTTATTTAATATAATTTAATGTTGAAGATGAAAAATTATACATATTATATTAAGATATTTAATACTGTAAGCTTGCAGTGCTAACTGTTTATTAATCCAGGTACAATCTAACTATGTTATTTTTTTTTCTAGTGTTCATCCCTACATTAATTTTCTTACGTTCATTTTCTAAACGTATTTTTCCAACGTTAAAGGATATTTCAAGTTTAACTAGAGTATAAAAATATTGTTATTGGTTTGTATGATTTTTCGTTATAATTCTATGTTTAATATTTTCTTAAAGTATTAAACATCTTTCTTGTTTGCTAAAATGTGAGTAACATTGAAATATAATTCGAGGATAACAGCAGGATTAATATAATAAGGAATAATGAATCAAATATAATGTAACATTGTTATTATTGTTACAGATAAAGAGGTCATACAGGAGGAAAAGATGTTAGCATATTTCTGTCCTTCTTGATTAAAATGCCCTGTCTACCCATTTAGAAATGGAAGAAAACCGAAGTTCTTCCATTCTCTTTGTGCCAGCCTTGTCATTCAATTCAAAATGGTTAACTGTCATTTCGTAACAGGTCGTATAACATAACTTTATTTAAAAAGTAAAAAACATGGATAATTTCAAATATTTCAACATATCTTGAAAAATGAAAAAATGACAGATAGAACATATTAATTGAGAAAAACAGATTTGATCTAGTAGGTACCTGGGATGCCCTGGGTTCCAATTCGACCGGGACGACCCTGTCGGGCCAGCCCCGGCAACCCGGGTGGCCCTCGTAGACCTTCTGTTAGTGTTTTCAGCTTCTCTGTGACACATGCAGGATTCCATCATCTTTATAGATGTACACAGCCACGTGAGTTGTTAATCTCCGATCGATCAATTGTTAATCGAGCGGACGTGCGTGTACATGAATCACGTCGCTGATGAATGCTGACTCTAACTAAGGATGAAAGTGGAATTTCAAGCAACTCATGACAGAACGATGACAGCAACAACCATTGTGATGTTTCGCTATGACTATCAAGGACGCTGAAGGTATTTTTATGTAATGACGATTCATCGTCTACTATGGATTTCCGAGGAAAAGATACAGTCTCTAATCATCGTATTAAAATTACATGCAGAAATTTCATCTATCTAGCTATGAATGTCATGTATACATATACCACATCAGATAAATGGAAAACTATTTTGGTACTTGATTAAATCGTCTGTGTATTTGCCCTTAACAGCTGTATTATCCAATTTGGGGACAAAAATTCGAAATGTTTATGAAAATAATGGGACTACAAAGAGACGCTACCTTTAGCGCATATGAGACATGTTGGAAAGAATGTGAGCTGCAATAAAGCCAACTGGGAAGAACACATATTATTAATATGTTTGAGTGGTCCTAATTCCTGGTAATTAGGGACTGTACTTTCAAAATGAAAGAAACACCAAAAACCCATAGTAGGATCATTTCTACTATCACGTTCTACGGTTAAGGGATCAAATGCAAGCAAATGAGGTTGGTAACCCTTTTTCTCGGGGTTGTACCTGGGCGACCTTGTGGACCAGGTGATCCAGGACGACCTGGACGGCCTCGACCAGGTGGACCAGGTGGACCTTGCATCTGTGCTGCCATCTCAGTCATCTGTTCTGTATATGTACGTACCAATAAAAGGAACAGTTATCTTCTACCTTTTTACATAAACCAGCCCATATAGCTGTTTCGGCAAGAACGATCCGCGTCGTATAAAAATATTGTTGCTACAGTAATCTCGTTACACATCATCTCAAATTTTCTTAAACGCGTTATCAATTATACTACTATTTAATTTCGTGTGTCACGATAACATAATAATTTCGAATAAGTATACACCTAGTGGAGATAAGTAGGCTGTGTAATAAGTATCCAGCTGCTTCCCCTATAAAAATAGCATCACTAAGCAGAGTAGTAAATATCCACCTCGTAACACACTGGTACATATTTCTCGAATTTCTGACTCAATGATACTTCGGCCTGGCGGTCCTTGAACTCCTGGCATTCCTGTCTGCCCTCTAATCCCTGGCGGTCCTTGAAGTCCTGGAGCCCCATCTTTTCCTGGCATTCCCGGTAGTCCCATTTGACCCTCTGGACCTCGTTCTCCAGGAGGTCCTCTCTCACCTGGCTAATTTTTAGTAACGATGAATGTAACGATAAAGTTAAGAACTTCAAAACAATATTGTTGAAATTTATTCCAGTGACATCATGTACAGCCTGACTGTTCCCTTTTAATAACAGATCTTACATATGGTCAAGAGTCCAAAGATTTTTCATATTAAATCAACTTCTAAATCATCCTACTAAATTCTGTTTTATCATTACAACACATGGACGGAAAAATTATTACTACAAAAGAGCTTTTAGGGGAAACAGAGTAATATGACAATGGGTTAAAGAAACGAACGAATATTTAACAATAATAGATATTTTTCATCTTAATAATCATTTGAAATACTTACTAATCCTGGAGCACCTGACGCACCTCTTGGTCCACTAGCTCCTGGACTGCCGATAGATTCCAATACATTATTTGTACTTAACATGTCTGAAATTGTTCCTGGTGGTCCTGCTGGTCCTGGAGGACCTGGGGCACCTGGCGGACCTGGTCGCCCTTCTAATCCTGGAATACCAGCGACTCCAGGTAAACCCGGCGCACCCTAAAAAAGCATATTTCTACTTTTTTGAATTTTTTAGATCACAATGATAAACTCCATGCATCTCAATGCATAGCGCAAATGAAGTGAGGAAAATTTTATGACCCAAAGTAAAACGAAAGTCAAGAATAACGAACTTGGATTGGAAGCTTCATTTTGGAGAAAATTGAAGTAAGTGCGGCAAATTGGAAAGAGATTATTCTACATGCAAAAATAAATTAAAAATGTAGAACAAAAGTTTTGTCTTATTTTGAGTTATAGAATCTCTCTTGATGCGGCTTGTATCACGAATTTTGATCCTTGATGTATTTATTCTTTTTCATAACAGGCGTAATAAACTTACGACACTTCCAGGTAAACCGCGTGGTCCAACAGGACCTTGTTCTCCTTGATGACCTCTGTCGCCTTTTTCTGCAGATCGTCCATCGAGTCCTGGTAGTCCTGGTTTACCAATAGCACCTTCGATTCCTCGAGGGCCTGGGACACCTGGTTCTCCAGGTAAACCAGGTGAACCCTATAACAATTACATTAGTATTCTAATTCATTATTCAGATTGAAATTAAATTAAATTTCAAATTGTCTATTTACATAATAAGAATCAAAAGAAATTCTAAATACGATAGGAGTACAAATTTTTCAACATCTTACATTCGAATGTTCGATTATCCGAATACATCTGCAGTTCTTAAAATCGATTTGTTCGACCGTTCGCGGAGAGACGCGATCGCGAGGAAGCGCGCCAATGGGAGACATAAATTCCCGTTACGATCATATAATCGACGCCACGAAGTGATCGATCTCCTACTTCGTTTAGGATTATAGAGGTGGTTGAACTGATTGTAACATTAGAGTAACAGGTTACAATGTACACTTTATTCCAACAACCTGTAAACATAGATAGTTATGCTCGGTGTTTTTTCGACCAGTCGCGGGGAGACGCGATCGCTAGGAAGCGCGTCAACGGGAGTCGTAAATTCCCGTTACGATTTGACAATCGATACCACGAACAGATCGATCCCCTATTTCGATTAGGATAATACAGGTGGTTTTAATGAGTAACACTTGAGTAACAGTTCAAAGATATAATAATATATGTCCAACAACTTTGTAAAAAAGATAGTTACGCTGGTGCGTAAGGTATAAGTTAAGTAGGTGAATGATTGAAGGATGGAAACCCGGTAAAGAGACGTTGACTGTTCTAAAGATGATGAACCAGTCTTGAGATGTTGACTGATCTGTAGTCGTAGATCCAGTGAAGACCGGTGATGATGCTGTTGCAAAGGAAAACTCTTGATCAGTGGAGATTGCCCCACCACTGGTCGCTTGCGGATGGAATCCCGGGAAACATAAGAAAACCCACGTTTCCCCAATTTTTACCTGATGGAGCAATAACCATAAGAAACCTCTTGACTCGAGGATGTTTTATGCCACTTAACGACCTTAACGGTAAATCAAAAAGTCTCGTTTAATGACAGTTCCTTAGGATTATTGCGATCCAATTAATTGTGTTGACGTGGCGAGTGGCCACCTCGACCGAGGGATAGATTCCGGGCTACGCAAGGATTCATCCGACGAAACACTCGGTGCGTATAGATATAAGTTAGATAGATGACTGATCTAAGAGTAGAAAAGCAGTCAAGAAATGTTGACTGATCTAATGATGACAAACCAATCTAGAGATGTTGACTAATCTAAGGATGACAAACCAGACGAGTTCGGTGACTATATTTGTATAGTTAGTGGCCGCCTCGACCGAGGGATGGATCCTGGGTTAGGTAAAGAGTCACCGGACGTAATACGATTGTTGAAGAATTAAATTCGGCATTCAAATCTGAAGTTGAATATATAAATTTACCTGTGATCCTGGAGGTCCTAGAGAACCAGGAGAGCCATCCTTTCCTTGCAATCCTGGGAGACCCGGTGGACCAACAGGACCAGGTTCTCCTTTCACTCCTGGTAAACCATCTTCTCCTGGTGAACCAGGGGGACCTTCAGGACCAGGTGGTCCTGGTAGAATGGAACCGACCATCGAACCTGGCAAACCTGAATAAATAAATTAAACGTATTAAGGATTTTGATACCAAGATATGTATTATATTTCGATCTAACTTACCATCACGGCCTGGTTCTCCAGTTTCTCCTTTTTGACCCTGAATTCCAGGTGATCCTGGTGCACCAGCTTCACCACGAAGACCTTGCAATCCCTGAGGACCTGGTACTCCCGGAAATCCTATTTCTCCTTTAGGCCCAGGAAAGCCAGGAAGTCCTGACTTTCCTTCTGAACCGGAAGACCCGTCTTGCCCTGGAGAACCTCGTTCTCCTGGCTCACCTTAACATATTTTACATCGATTATGTAGAAGTACGTCTTTTCCACATCATCACCTGACCAACTCCTAATTTTATACATTATCTGCAATAATTTTGTTATACGTTTCAAGTCAAACCATTAACAGAATTTATCCTGAGAAATAGAGACATCGATGGTGAGGATTAAAAAGGGAAATGCAAAAAATGGTTCAAATGTTTATACTAATTGCTAAGATTTACTACTAAACATCACTTATTAACTTGTGGTGGCACTCGACAAGCGATTATCACTCCTCAACACCAACTAGCAACCGGATGACGATAGCACAGTAGTTAGCGCCTCGGGTTATGAACGTTCGGGATCCGGGTTTGAATCCCGGCGCCCGTAGTCCGATTTTTCTTCCACAATCTTAAAATGAAAAGAAAATGCAGCAGTACCCAGCAGCGCCATCTACACCAGTAACGGAACCTACCTCGGCCTCTACACTACATCCAGCCAGCAGCGCATCACCTATCACGGATCTACAGTACACTATTCACTTAACTTTAGATTTAAAGTATAGAATCAAAATTTAAATTTAGAATTGGATTTAGGAGTGGGCTTGGACTTAATTTTATTTCTAAAACTTACAATTATTACAAATAAATAGGATATTAACATTAAAAGCTAATTTATCATCAAACGTTTAAACTAGATCATTTACTAGCGAAGGATTAAAATGCTCACGATTAGATACACGGTTAAGAGTTGTTACATAGACACTTCTATCACGAGAACGGCATACATTTAGCAATTAATAAAAGGAATGGTTTACGGGTATTACGGCAGATTGCAACAAATTGATTTACAATCGCTTCGAATAACTGTATTTAGGTCGACGCGACGTCAATGTGCATGTTAATATATTGTTTTCATTACACCCATCAAAGAATACTAGGATTTTAACTTATGATAATAATTATACTTCGCGATATCAGTAACTGAAATTACAAAGTCCAAAAAGAAGAATCGACAAGGACAAAATATTTACTATGTATTTTAACTTTCAACAATAATTTCTCCAGAACGTGAGCTTCAAATATGGGCTATATGTTGTAATATTCATATAGCAAGCATTAGGTGTATCCAAATAACAGTATAAATGTCTAATTTATAATTTATAAATAGATTGCGTATTTTTATGCATTTAAGAAGAATTTAAAAGCACAAAGGTGCATAGGATGCAAATAAGGTACAAAAATGTATAGAATTTCTGAAGTAGAATGATCGTTATAATAATTAGTAGATGTAGCAAGTCTTTTTTAGGTTCGATTACTTTAGCTGTGTTTATGAAAATATAAATTTACGTAAATTTCGTATATTTATAAGAGAAGAGAAAAAAAGAAAAAAGGAGCAAAATAGAATAAGTGGAAATATGTTGGTTGGATAGTTGAAACCATTACAACGATTGCTCTCGACCTTTAAATATGAGGCTGACATACTTTATTAGAAGGAATTATTCCTTCAAAAGTGTCAATAACCTTTAGTAACATTATGATTAACACATTAACAGATTCAAAGGGTTCGTTATTCATTTACTACGGAGAATCAATGTAGAAGTTATAATTACCCATATCTATATCTTTTTAAGAAACAAAGTTTAATTCCTATAAAATGTTCATTTGTGTAACACAAATTATATTAAATCAAAATAATTATTACCAAATGTTTTTAATTAGTCAATATTATTTTACTCAACACTAGAAGAGGGAATCAAAAAGCAAATTATAATCATCTATAATGTATATATATATTGTATACGAAAATTTTGAAAAGTGTGTGAAGAACTTGCAGGTAATTGTAAGAAAATGTCGGATATCCTTCAAACGAAAGTATATTTAAATTAAATTTAAGTAAGAACTGTAAAGAATATACAAAGAGTACATAAACAAGCACTCAAAAAGTCCCTGCTCTTACATGTGGGAAAGTATGTTGACGGGGCAAAGGTATGTGAACTCAGTAGTAAGTTTAACAAAGATGGAATGTTTGTGGAGCATTGGTCTCTGACAGTTAGAGAAATTTTGACGATCGCCGAAAACAGAGTGATACCTGTGTGAATACGTCTATATGTTCAAGTCCAGTCCATACAATATTACCAAAACCGTTCAGACTCAAGTTCGTCGACCGGTGTCAAGCGACAAAAACAGCGTTAGCTAACCGAAAATAGAATATACTTTGTCTATCGATGAGATACCGATTAAAGAAATAAATTCAATCATGAAGAAGCAATAAAACAAATGAATTTAAATCTATTCCCCCATGCAAAAGCTAAATTTTTCAAACATAGCCTCATTAAGAATATATTTTTAATTCATATAAAACATTCATTTTCGTAATATAAATTATTTTAAGCAAAAGTATTTGTCATCAAATATCCAGAAGTTCTTTGTTGAAGAGAGTAGTAATTAACTATTTTACGCTCACTACCAGAACAATAATGTGTTTAACGATGAATCAGCATGTGCACGTAGACACACAACTCCACGCGATTTTCTAACAAGATTAAATTAGTTCACGCGGATGTTCAAGGATTACTTATCGGATAAATCTACGTAATGGTATTTAACGCTAACGTTTAACATTTGACACGACCACACTAATCCTTGAAAGAAAAAAAAGGTTAAAAATAGATAACGAACCACTACCTTTTTGACCTTGTTTCCCTTCGTCGCCGCGTTCTCCTTGTTCACCTTTCGAACCTTTTTGACCTGGATATCCCGGAGGCCCTGGTGGGCCTACAAATTTTGGTATAGCGTCACGATAGTCACTGATCTTTCCTGGTGGACCTGGAGGACCTGGATAACCTTGTGGTCCCGGGAGGCCTTGATCTCCTTTCAATCCTGGAAATCCCATGTCCCCCTACAAAAACAAATTTAATGTAAATATCATAATACTCGCACTCAGTGATTTCAGGATCAAATGGCAGCCACTGTAAATGTATTCTAATTACAGTGATCTCTCAAAATGTCTTGTAATAATGTTTATCTTACATATATAAAAATAATAAACTCACTCTTTCGCCATTTTCTCCTTTTGCTCCAGGTAGTCCAATTGGCCCAATAGATCCTTTAGGACCTGGATTTCCGGGAAATCCACGTGCACCAGTGAATCCTTGTGGTCCCTAGTAAGTATCGTAATATCGTAAAGTAGGATAAATAAAAAAACATCTTATTTAAGATTGTATTTATAGGAACGCACTACTTTGCCTTGCTCTCCAGGTGACCCGCGTAAACCCGGCTGTCCTGGTAAGCCGGGTTCTCCGATAGGTCCAGGTGGTCCGGGTAATCCGGTTAAACCGGGTAAACCCTAAATAAATATTATATAAATATTATATTAGATAGATTGTATTGATATTAGATAATTTCCACTTTAGGAAGAAATAAGCATTTGATAGGACTTTAAATTTCAGATGAAGATGACAATCAGTCTTTCTAAAATATTTAGAATGGATAGATAGGAAGAATGTATATGTAATTCTTAAATCAAATAAAAAAGCAATTTAGACAGTATGGAATCAGTCAACAGTTTATTGTATTTTAAAGTTTCTCTCATATAAAAGACAGAAAATCTGGCATCGTTTCTTCACTATAGTCTCATTTAGGACTATGTATATTTAATCTTTTGTTGCATTTACTTTCTTCGAACAATGTAACAAAGAATATCTCCATTTATCTAAAACAATTTTTGGTACTATTATCTTATACCTAATCCTATGGAAGGTATTAAAGAAGATTTTTAAATCAAGTTAGCATTTAATATTAAAAGATCTGATTCATATATGAACTTTATGTAAATGTATTATTTGGACAATATCAAGTGTCAAATCAGACGGAAATATTTATCACTAAAGAGAAGCCCTGACTCACATTAGTGCCATTAATTCCCGGTGGTCCCTGTGGACAGATAATTTCGCAGCCAGGTCTTCTCTGAGGTAATAAAGGGCTGCTAAGGCTCTTCTGCAATTACGTTAATTACAACCGTGGGATCTTAATGGATTGCGAAGTTGTGTAATATATATAGACTTACTGGCAGTTCCTCACAGGTCTCTCTCTCTGGCCTCGTAGGATCGCAATTTAAAACCATCCACTGAATATCGATCTAGAGACATATTTTCGAGAAGAAGCAAATATTACGTTAAGAGCAAGAGGTAAAAACATGAATAGACGAACACTTGAAATTAGCTTTTCACTCTACCCTTTAAAATGGCATCTTAGAAAGAAAGCCCAAGAATCTTCTTTGTAAAAAGAAACTCTATCAGAGACAATACATTATTTATTAATTTTGATTTGTATTCATTCATGGAATTGAGGTGGTATTTGAAAAAGCATCTTGCACAGTATACTTTAAGATGGCGCGTTAGAAACAGTTTGGAAATCTTCCTCGCAAAAAGACGCTCTATAGGAAATAATATATTATTCTTCTAGAACATTCTACTTGAAAATCAAATAAAAATTTCGCTATCGTACTAAACCATTTGTTATGGTATTTATTAATTCTGATTCATATTCATTCATGAAGTTAGTACCGCTAACAATATTCGGAAAGCATTTTGCATTTTATATTTTACAATGGTCGTCTTAAAAAAAAAAATACTTCATAAAACGAAATTTTATGTAATCTTTAAAACGTATTATTAAAAAGTCGATTACTTTATCAACATGCTACGTTATTTACAGTTTACGGTTTATTTTTAGTTTTTGACGTTCCGTCACGAAATTGGTCTAATAATGCGTTCATTATGTTTTCCCGTACGCGTTGCGCTTCTAAACTTTGTGCGTACTAAATCTAACTTGTCCCAGTTACGTCTTAGCCTCGTTCATTATATAGTGTTTATTAATTAAGTGTTTCTTAATTGTCTCATGCGACGGATACATTTCTCGCATGAACCAACGGGAGTTATCCCCCGCGAATGTGTCGCGGCGCAGTGTTCTGTGAAATTCGCGTGTTTTACGTTACAATACGCCTTCTGATCCTCGCTCAGTTGATCGAAATTAGTCGAATAAAAGATCTAAAAGACTCTTCCGACGTTCCGGGAACATCCATTACAATGTTTAGTGAAACACGGTCATGTGGCTATATAAGAATACTACCATATATATGATACAATATAGCGTATCATAGAAATCAGTTATAGCTTTGTTGTTTACATCTTTTGTTCAAAAAATATTTCTTATTCGTTTTTCTCAATTTTCTGTTTATCCAAAAAATTAAAGCTGAATTATCTTATATATTCATATTTGTCAAAATGATCCTATTATAATTAACGGGCTGCAAATTTTGACGCATTTATGGAAAATTAAAAAATGCATGAAGTATATACAATATGCAAAATTATGTAAAATATTTAAGGTAAGGTACTCGTTATAATATTTAACGAATGAAACAAATCTCTGACTAAGTTTTATTCCTTTACTTATTTTTAACATAATATGAATTTACATCAATATTTGCAGTCTAATAGTAGGATAATAACCATTAAGGTAGTATATTTTGCAAAAATTATCCCCTATGCAAATCATTTTGACTAATTTAAATATTTTAATCATTCAAGTCTAGATTTAAATACACGATTTTTTATTATTTCATAAAAAATTCCGCAGTAGGTCATCGATAAAATAATGTCGACAAAATAGACGATAATCGCGTAATGCATCGAAATTATTTAATGAGCATCGAGTTTGCTGTTAGCGACACTGCTGATCTTATGTCTCTTATATACAATGTAGGCAATGTCAAAGGTGAACGATCGAACTTACCGGTACAGTGACATCTTTGCTGTGTGATATTTTCGATATCGATATCTCGCCATCCACTTTGATTGTTCCTCGTGGATCCAAGTCTTGTGTGTCAATGTATTCGCAATCTATATACACCACCAGCTTATCCTTGAAGACTCCAACATTAATTTTGTGCCAATTTTTATCGAAGATCTGTTTCAATCAAACGTCTTACCCAATTTTTTTGCTAGGCAAATATTAAACTTATAGTAATAAGATTTATTTGCTACCTTCTCTAATTAAAAGGCGCATAACGAAAATGACCCTTGTCCATTTCCGTCTTTTTTCAAGAAAACGAGAGGATACTTTAGTATTTTTAATTTCTGTTCGACGCATTCTAATCTTTTCTAACTTACTCACTAAATACTATGAGCAAGCTGTAAATGTATCTGTAATTATATCAATTAGACAGAAAAAACTATCTTTAATTATATTACGAAATTGTGAAATTTCCATAAACGTTGTTTTCGTAGAACCGTTTAATTTTTATCAATTTATCATTTATCATTTATCAATAATAAGTCAATTTATCATAACATCGATTCTGACGAATAGGATACATTATTGTGTAAAAAGTAAAAAATTTGACAAGAATTATTTTTCTCATGAGTCCCTCAAATCTTTTCTTCGGTGTAAAACTCTATTAATTTCCAAGATATTCAACGAAGTGTTTTTGAACAGAATTTCTTATTAAATAGATAATCTTGAACAATCAGGAGGCAATTTTCTGCTGCTGCATTTAGAACATCTCCGGTTCATTAAGAACGCGACGCTTAACATTTCTTTGAAGCGTTACAAATGACACGACGAATGGTGTTCTCATCAGTATTTTTAATACTATACGGATCCCGAACGCGTTCTTTTGCGTCAGGTCTCCCTGAAAAACCTCTAAACTATTTCGCACGAGGCTTATGCAATGGCCCGTGACACGATTTCCGACGTCAAGATCTGATTCATACGCCAACGCAGTTCCTCGATTGATATTTGACAGGAGGCTTGAGTTTTTACACGAGAATACCGCGAGATCGTTGTTTGAAATATCCGCGGTCATGCTCGTCACTCGTGGCCCGTTTTAATCATCACACGATCCACGATGACATTTTTAAGAGGCGACTGCATTAAACATGGCTTGATATGACAGCCATCGAATTGATTACTGGAAATGCACTTGGCTTGCCGATATTTCGCTCTACATTAAATACTAATCTAAGAAACTTTTCTACTTACAGAAATCAACCTAATTAACACTAATTAATATTATTATTAAAATCTAATAGAATGTAATTACCAAAATCTAAAAGGATAAAGAAAATGAATAGGAAAATCTAAAAGGATAAATATAAATTAATGTAAAAAACAACGCTACTTCTGTACTTATAAAAATCAACCTAATCGACACTAATTAATAACATTATCTGTAACAATGTTGTAAAAATTTTACTCACACGATCGGCCGGGAACGACACCGTTTCCAGTTCCCCTGTCTGGTTTTTCACGGATAAATCTAAAGTCTGAATTTTTGGGTTCATTGCGATTAAAAACTGGGGCTCGTTTTCCATGTCGACGATTCTGATAATGTGCCAAGTATACTTTGGCAGTTTTCTGGTCCTAAATGTGCAAGCCGTGCTGAATTCCTCTGGCAATCCGTTTGGGAGTATAACTCTGACAAACAATATAAAAAAGAGGCTTTGTATGTCAGTATACGTAACCATCGAATTGGTCAGTTCTGTAAATTTTAACACTAACCGTACCGGCACTTCACATATATCTATTCTTATCGTAACCAACCATTTGACGTTGTCAACAAATAGACGTTGTTTTTTCGAAAGAAATTGTCAATTTATTATAGAAAATAATGCACAATTACATAACTTTTAAGTAATAATAAAATATAAAAGTAATAATGAAATTAAGTAATAATAAAAGTCATATATTTTTATTTTTATATGTAATATAAACAAGAGGTGATGGTCGAACAAATCATCCTCACGTTGAAGTTGCTCATTTTCAGACTTAGAACTTCGTTCGTCTGAACACTCTTCACCTATGTTTTGTATGTTTTTCAATAACTTTCTCACTGAACGTGTGGACATATTCGGGGATAAAACAAAATACAAAACCAATGTACTGAATATTACGAAATTTGTTCATTCCTTGTCGTATTTGATTTCTCGTTGGCTTCGATCTGTACTTTGTGACTCTCAAATGATACTGCATTTAGATTTCGTTTAGCTATGGAGAACTCATTATGAAGGGAGCATATTCTTAAGAAGTATAGAGTCTTCGTTAAGACTCCGTTGTGTTTAGTCGTTACTACAGATGTATGCAACTATAGTTGGTTAGATCTTACTCGAGTTCAGAACTAAGGTCCCACGTAGAGAATTTTAGAAAAAGATGTAAATTTGTCGAACGGTCAAGTGACCGGTCGCGGTAAACAGGTCAGGCGATAAATTTTCCTCAGTAAAAGAAGAAGCAAAAAAAAATTGAGAAATTGATTAACCAGATAATATAAGAATTTAAATAAAATTAGATAAACAAAAAAGATAACAATGAATGTACAATTTTTAATTAAATTTTGAAACTGGTTATTTGACCGGACTTGGTAAGGTTAACGTTAAACGTCGTTGGCAAATAGATTGATGAAACTTACTTGGTTGGTTGAGTGATGTCTGTATCTTTTTCCAATCTGTAGGCGATTTGCATACGATTGCTACCTCTGACTCGCGTCACGCCAGTGTAATGTGCCTCCAAAGGATCTAGTTTCAACTTGCTGATGAAGTCGAATGTTTGAAGATCGTCCTCGCCCTGTTTGTATCCCTCGCATGGTCCACGAGGAGAGTTTAAGATTATTTCCTCGCCAGATGTATATTCTACGAATGTCCAAAATATTAGAACCTTGCAAAATATTTAATAATATTTTATTATTTGTATCTCCCTTTTAAAACCATAACTATTTTCTTTCCATAATACTTTTTGTAACTTCCTATCGTTTCAAGTAAATATATTCTTAGATAAATAACATATGAAGATCACAAGGAGAAACATGATAATATTATCTTATGATAGAGCAATATAGGTTGTTAATATCTTAAAAAAAATTTTGATATACTTAAAACGGAAAATCATGCATATTATAGACTATTCTTTTATACTTTCTCAAACATACGAAATTTATTAAGAATAGAAAAACACGATTGGATGTAAAAGTGATCTGATTATTATATAAGTAATTATATACATTATACGTGAGCAAGATTATTTTTATTGGACAAAATTGATACGTATTATTACAATTACTGTAGAAACAATTGATAAAGCGAAAAGCGATACTTAAAACACCCATAAGCGCAATGACGTGTGTGAGAGAAGTACGCATACGTTCGCATATTGATAGTGTGAGGTGACATCGTTAGGAAGAAATGATGCCCTATTGTTACACAACCCAATAAGTTCCTGCTTGAATTATTCTGATCAGACGTTGCTAACGGTATTATTCTCACGACAATATAAGTATCGTTCAAATACAATACAACAATTGCATACATACCTAAGTATGTATACAGGGTGTTTCAGAGCTCAACCGACAAACTTTGCCAACATGTTGATGACAGGCACATTAGTATAGCACTTTTTGCTCAAAATGACCCAAACGTGTTGACAAAATTGAGATCTGAAACACACCTTGAGATGACCGGTAGCGCTTATGCGATATAATAATAAGTTAAATATAAAGATAATAGGCGAGTAATAGATATTATCTTATGAAATAGAATTTTGTATGTGCTTCGTTTTATGAACCTCTAACCAAAAGCAACTCATCGCAGTTTTAGTCAATTAAAGGAAATGCCTTCAACGAGACATTTAGTGTTTCTGAAGGCTATAGGGGAAAGACATGACAAGTAACATTTCCTCTTTCTGTTTTCTATAGAACGGCAATTTTGTAATTCAGTGTATTGAAAACCAATCGAAGAAAACAAAATATGAATGTTAATATTCATGTATATATATAGCGTAAATGTTAGTCTCTTTTATGTAGTTAACATAACGAAAGGTTTACAATTATAAACTTTATTAATGACATAAATTATATTTAAATATTAATTATATTTTAAAACTTACTCGTACGTGTGAATTGCACAAGCACGAATATCCATATTGAGAAGTACATCCGCAAATCCAAGTTGATCCTATAACAATAAGTAGTAAATATACGTAGTATATAAATAATAAATTCTATAACAACAATATAACACGAACAATAGATAGAGGTAGTATTTATCTGTGATGTATATTTTTATACGGTCAAAACAAAAATAACAGGATAAGTAAGTTACATCTCTACATATTACTATAAAATATAAATGGATCAAGGCGTAAAATATTCTATAGATATACATATATTATTATTAATAACACAATTTTATAGAAAAAAAGTAGTACCGATCCTGCCAGGATTCGAACCTGGAATCTTCTGATCCGTAGTCAGACGCGTTATCCGTTGCGCCACAGGACCTCATTGGTTATAAAATTTACTCTTTATTATTTAAACATAATAAACTAAAATCTGTAAAAATATATTTATTATAAATTCTCTTGTAGGATCTAATCAAGGCATCCATCGAAGGAAGAATTAATACTAAAGATAAATACGGCCCACCGTTTTACCGTACGTAGAGAAAAACCACGGATGAAAGAGAAAGGTTCGAAAGTCATCTTGATAAAAGGGGACATACCAGTGGGACAATACCAATGCAATGATGAAACTTTTTTATTTTTAATTTTTGTTAAATAGAACTTTTACCAAAGTAATTGTAAAGTTTTTCGAATTAAAACAAAATCAAACACGATATAATTTGTAGCATGTTTACTTATTTAATGACATAAACTTATATTCTTGTATGTAAAAGTGATTTAAACCATATCGTGTTTGGTCTTATTTTAACCAGAAAAATTTCACAATACGTTAGTAAAAGTTTGATTTAAAAAAATTAAAAGCGCAAAAGCTCCATCAGTATCTCATGCGCATTTGAATTCGGATAAAATTACACTACACACCATAAGTCATCAAACTTCACGGTATATCAAACAAAGGGAATAGTAGGGCCCCTTGCGGAGAATTCCCTCTATGGTGAGAATGACGACCGGATGCCGAACGAGGGAGTTTTACCGAGTGTAATACATATATGGGAATGTATTGTACATATTTTAATTTTATTTCATGTTTCTTTCTCATAAAAAATTAAAAAAATAATCTTCAAAATAAATAATCAGCAATTTAATATTTTGGCTTTTCGTTAAAATTAAATTTTTTACTACAATTTATTTATTTATAGTAATATAATTTATTATTGTTTTATTTATTCTTAATAAACAAACGCACAAAAAAATGTATAATTATTTTATTATACAACCAAATATTTACATTTAATGTTATATTAATGTTTGATTTAATGTTTTTGACTGATGATTTTGTGAATAAATTTAAATGAATTCCTGTGTATCCTGTGTATTATACGTATATATGTTTTTGGTGAGGCATATTTAGTCTGGTATAATGCGTCCATGATTATCTCCATGTAAGTTGATACAATTTGATAATTTCTTACAGTATAATTTGCCTGAACATTTATATATATATACACACACATAATATATATTGTGTATCCATGTACACATTTTCTCATAGTATTTGAGAATACAATAGAAATAAATTTATTAGAATATGGATGTGTAAAAACAAAATATATTTATAATATATTTATAATGTTCTACAATTTATATTATACAATATTAAATATATGTATATCATATGTATATTATAATAATTATAAACATATTTTCAAATGTAAAATATAAATTTCTACAGGATTAAAATTTTTTTTTACTTCTGCTTTTAAAGAGTCTATTCGGAAATTAGTCTCTTCAATAATCAAAAACATTAAATATTTTTAGGTATAAGTCAGAAAATAACATGAATAAATTTGTATAGTCCGAATATATCTCAATAAAAGCTTTATTTCTTTCCTTTATAAATAGAACTTTAGTTGGCAAGAACATCTAATTTTATGTACCGAATGGTGCGTAAGTAAAGAAGCACAAAATAATGAAGATACGTAGATGTAAAGAATATTCTTCTGAATTTACTTTTTTTTTATTCTTATACACTATACATTTGTCTTGTCTCTGGTTAAACAGTAACAATACTGGGTCGGAAATTCTTTTTCGTTACCGGCAACAGCAAGATAAATACATACATATATGCAGCATTAGTCAGCTACAGCATAGTATAAGTGAAGGCAACACAGAATAAAATAAGGACGGGGATTGGTTGTGTTATATACAACCTTGCTTCCTATTGGTTGAACCTCATGGGTCTTATCGGATTACTTGACTATGACTACGTGACGTTGCCGCACTGCTATGTTGGGTCTACCAAAGTTTCAGTTTTCTGTGTTGCGTTGAATTGAATTGAAGGAGAAAAATTTGTAGATGCGTTTTTATATTTTTATCAATTAGCCGGAACCAATTATTTTTGTAACTATAGCCAAAATATCAATCTTATAGTCATAGCAGTGGGGATAGTGTTTACATTCGGCAACATTGGAATTGCGCCATCTCATGCAATTTTTCTTTCACGCGATGTATACCTATATCGTAAAATTCATAGAGCTTCTTAATACTTTTTGGGATGAAGGTTTTAATTCTTTCCCAACAATGTGATATGATGAAGAAGAAAAATCTCTATCTGTTTGAAGACTTGTATATTCTGACCAATATTCTTGTAAGTACTGAATTTTTACAGAATATTTAATATTTTGAAGTGTTTATTATATACGTATTATAGTAGAAAATAAAAGATAAATGTTACTCATTTATTTAATTAAAAATAAAATAAATTATTTAATTTGCAAAAGATGTAAATTCCTTTTTTCCTGTTTTTACAAAATAAGTAATTAACGGGAGAAATAAAATAAGTTTACTATTTTAGTTTATAATATTTTATAAAGTATTTTATAGTTTTGTAGTTTTATCTCTATTTGACGTATTTCTAGAAAGCATCTATAAAAAAATGTATTTCTATCAATAACAAGAATATTTTAAAAATCATAATGGACATTTTTGCTTTCCCCTTTTAACGATGAACCCAGCATTTATTTACGTATACATTCGACAATGACTTACGCAAAATTTGATGAGCATCCGTGCAAATTTTTCTATAAAACAGATATATCAATTTATTTTAAAAAATAACCGTAATGAAGAGGCAACACTAAAGATAAAGTATCTCATAAATTAAACTCATATTATAAACTTATATTAGTAATAAATAATAATGTATTAAATAAATATTAATATTAAATCCATTCCTGTCGTTACAACTCGCGTATTTGTTACATCTTGATCAAACACATATCAAAATGTTATTTTCATCTATAAACTGAATGAATTAACTTTATACGTATGTGAACTTATGACACCCTATACGGGCTAAACGTCTATTCTAAATATTTGTGACTATTATTTATACATTTTTATATCGAATAATAGTTGTCAAAATACTGCCATATTACTTTTATATAAAATTTATCACTGTACTACGTTGTTATTAATTTGCAATGTAAAAAATAATCAGTCTCATCATTTTATGTTTCCAGAAATTCGTTACTTTTAGAAGATGGCGCCACATATACAACGGGACTACAACGCTATTGGAGATCCAGGCAGATACTCACTGAGGACACTCAGGCATGGTGAAAAAAATTGTTTCCAATCATATAATTTTGACGTGTCTAAAATAAGCAGCAAAGAGGATTTCTTTCGTTCTATTGGTCTTCAAATGAAAAGATTTCAGTACAAGTATAGAATGTCAAACAGTGATCGTAAAATTAAAAAAATTAATATTCCCAGTGGTGTAACATTGCGTGATTGTTCCGTTATTATCCTGGGGAACACATGTAAGCTATGTGGAAAGTGTTTTAAGTGTAAAATTGACTTAGATAAGCATAATTTGTTAAAACATCAGACACATGAGAAACTTGGTAGCACGACTGTTAAAGAAACTCAATGTACGGAGAAGGAAATCGAAATTTGCAAAAATTTTCCAAAATCTTTAAAACATTCAGTAATCGAGGCTAGTAAAAATTTTGCAACAAAAGAACACAAAAAATTACGTTTAACCTTGAAAATAGGAGAGGAAATTATCGCCAAAATATCGGTGAAGAGAAAACACTTAAAGAAAGATAACGTCGACATGTGGACTCAAACCGAATCGAATCGTGACACTGAATTAATTGCGGACATGAATATGTATGAAAGTGTTGCTTCTCGTATCGATCCTCTTATGTTCGGTAATAGTCCTTGCCAATGTTTTAACCCGTCTGTGCACACGGTACAATGCTCGAATCGATATTTGGCTAGCAACATTGTAGCAAGTACACAGGCGGTTCGTGAGAAAATTATAACGCAGGAGGAAACTAACTCTTCGCACAGGTTGAAGGAATCACGCGATATATCCGCAAATGAAAAATGTGGCGCTACTCTTCGTGTTACACCAAACTCATCTCTTGAATTAAATTTATCATTTGTGACTGAAAAGTGCAATTTACGTGAACAGGATCATGTTAAAAATCGTAATTCGGAGGAACTCTCTTCGGCGCATTCAAATGATGCTTTAATATTCAACGAAACGTGTAATAAATCGCAGTTCGCTATAACATCAGAGGCAATATCGGGCTACAACAAAAAAAATGATAGTGTTACATCTTTATCAAAGAATACAAATACTCGATCAAAGAATACCATGCAAATGAATCCAGAAAACATTGACAAAAATGAGGAAACAACAAATATTAATGAAAATCCAGTCCAAAAAGATTTTATTATAAACAGTACAGAAAACTATGTACTGAGAAAATTACAGGATGACTCTAATGTGATACAAGCAATACTACCGGTAATCGTGCCAATAATCATGCCAAATACAAGTGTTCCTAGTACACCTATTAAACTTATGATACAATCAGCGTCAACAGAACAAAAAGAACAGCAACTGCGGCAAAAGCAACAGCAACAGCAACAATTACAATCAGATCAACAACTGCAATTGCAACAAAAACAACGATTACAAGCAGAGCATCAGGAACAACCACAGCAAGGTCAACAGCAACAAGAAATTACGGAAACTTCTACTCTCCCCACCGAAGATAATTTCAACGATGGGATGCAGCAGTTGAAACTTCAGAAAGAACAGCAATTACAACCGGATCAACAGTTACAACCGCAACAAGAACAGCAATTGCAAGTCAAACATCAGGAGCAACTACAGCAAGGTCAAAAGCAACAACAAATTATGAAAACTCTTACTCACATCACGAAAGATAATTCCGATGATGATGTGCAAGAAGTATTGCGAATCGTTCGGGGACATAGCACTGCGGATGTCAATCACGAGTCACCAACTCGGTTCGAGCGAGAGATGTTGCTACATGTCGCCATTAGAGATATGAAGAGAATGGAAGGAGAGGGATGGCACTTGCTAGAGAAAGTAATCGACTACACAGGAAGGAAATCGAAATCTAGTACCAAATGTAGCGAAACGAATAATGAGTGTATCAAAAAGATGACAAAAATAATAACTGAATTGGATTTCGACTGTAAAAATTCAACCAAAGAAAAATACATTTCTCATATGAAGGAGCACGTTACGAAAGTGCAAAGTTACAATAACATAGCAGCAATGTGTGGATCTGATAGTGTAAAGGAAAATTTGATGATATGTAATGAGAATATCAATATACCATCTAAGATGATACGACAGTATAATATTAATCATCATAAGAGAAAATACGAAATAAATAACAATACACAGAGCGTAGAAGAATCTGTTAACCATTTTCTTGTCCCTTGTTCCGGCGACATAGAAAGTAGGAGTAAAGGACCGATCGTAATAGATCTAGTCAATGGTACCGATGAATAGCAATAGAAACTATTGGATCGGTAGATAGCAAATACAGCTTTATGAGAATGGTGTCGAACTGCGAGGAACTATTGCAATAATGGATACGTCCTCAGAATATGTAATACATATATTACAAAATGAATATGTTGAAATACCTTTAATGTCGGCAACTTTCATTACTTGTAACATTATCTTTCGTTATGTTATGTTTTTTTATATTTCATAAATTACATACACACGTATGTTAAAACGTATATATGTACTGATCGAACACAAGTTCAATATGTACTATGTTCGAATTAAATGAACAGGAACTGCACTTAAATGCTACTTAGTATTATCGTTGCCAAAATGTTTCAAAAGCTAATTATATTTGTGTTATACGTATTTTGACTTTAAATTTAGTGCAAAGTAAATAAAATATAGATATATGTATGTATATTATATATGTTTCTTTATGTTTATATATAGGTGCTTAATAACAATGAGACGAAATTTATTAAAATATTTTATACGATATTTACCTAAACGCGCAAAATATGTGTTTTGTATCAGTATTATTACTTATTACAGTAATATCCACCCAATTTTCAGTTTTTGTTATCTTGTACTAGATTATTTACATTGAACAGAGTTCTACTCTGTTGTACAGAGCTATAATAATACATGTATACGTATAGTAATCTAAGAATTTTATATCTTTTTTTAATAAATGTTCTTCGAAATGGAGAAACACAATCTGAATTTGTTTCTATCACATCACGATAGATACACTTTAGAACGTTATAAAAAAATGTGCTTCGTACAATCTAAACAAAAATATAAAAATTATTACAATCGATATTATTGAAATTAAAAGAGCACAGAAATTATTCGTCCCTTGATACAAATATGCTGTCGAAAGTTCCAATTAAAATTTATCAACAAGGATATTGTCGTTTAGAATCAACGAAAAGAATTGTCACTTGCTACAGCACAATGGAGATAGTGATTTAAGATTTAAAGATAGAAATGCTCTATCTATCACTTGCGATACGATAGAGGATAAATGTAAATTAAATACCTACACAACGATTGGACACTAGCAAGGACATTGGATTACAATGATAGTTAAAGAATTTAAATTTCCATCAAACCTCTTGATTTTTCCGATAGGTAAAGTAATATGTGTAAATAATAAAAAGCACAAAAGTATAAATAGAAAATTTATATGGCAACAAACTGAAAGTCATTAAGTATTCTTAATATATCTAACTCAGATATGTTTACGAATGGACTTTCGAAAAGGACGATTGGAGGTTAAATTTGGAAATGTTATTTTATATCGTTTATATCGACTTTATAATCTTTGTATATTTTGCAACATTACACGATAATTTTTAGAATTGATGACCATTTTTTAATAACAACAGTACAAAATTTTAAGCCACACATTTAATTTAGATTATAAAATAAAGGAAAATGATACCAGTTCGAAAAATAAAGATCAACCACATCTGGGTTAAAAAAACATTCTCTAAAACTTAGGCGTATCGACATTCTGAAATATTTTATATACATACCTAAAACAGTATTTTGTAAAACCTGGATATATCAAGATCTATAGAAAAGTGCCCTGTAGAATCGAAAATGGGGCACTACAAACGATGGCATTTATTTTCATTTAAAAAGCGTCAAATAGTTTCTTCCAATTTACCTAAAATAGATTTATCTATTCAAATTCATTAGAAAATGAGAAAAAATTCAGTTAATTCTATTTGCACTTTTCTTAAATTCATATAATGTAACTGATGAAAAACAGATTCTGTCGTGTTTCATATCTAGCTATTAAAACTGCTCGATTTAAACTAACTTTTAAGTTTTGAAGAGAACCAAGTGTTTTATAAATGCGGAACATCATCTTTATAACATGATTTTACCGCAAACTGTTCTATTCATTCGAAACAGGTTTCTTAATACAATCAAAAAACAACAACAAGATCTCGAAACTGTATCGACAAATTCGAATTATACATGGTCACTCAACCTCTCGATGTGGATAGTGGAAATTTTGACAAAATTTTAGCATGTACGAGAGTCTACATGCTACCGGCTTGTTCTGAAGAAACTTTTGGTTGCGTTGGAGCGCCTCGTACCTGAAGTCTTTGGCTGGTTGTAAGAGCGCTACGGCTTCCGATAGTTGCTGCTTGGTCAGCAGAAGTCAATGGACCGGCATATATATTCCGTGAAGGGTTCGATGTGTGTTACGCGTAATATCGAAAGCACAATTAAATTACAAGACGAGGCAACGCATTGCACGGCTGCCCGGCACCAACTGATAAGCCCTGGAGAACCGCATGGCTTGCATCTCTCCACCTCTCTTCAAGGAGATTCAATCTTGCTTTCCATCTTCCGTCATCGGGGAGAAGAAACAATTACAGCTGTTCGTGAATTAGCATGTCGTGCGCGCAGAGAAAGGAGCCTGCATGCTCTGTCGCCGGCTGCGATCGCGTTCACTTCGACCGTTTGTAACAAGCTACTATATGCATGTATTGGCGCTTTTGGTTTGATCAGGTTTACCATAAGCGTTAAGTAAATAAGATCATCGAAAACGAGTTAGGCAAAGAATTTATAATTTTTTATGAAAGAGATGTCAGGAAAAGTAGAATTTAAGAGAGTAAATACACTCATAATTAGGTGCAGATGTTCATTTATTTATAGGAAATTTCAGAGTGCGAAAATATACAAAATACCTATAACATGAAAAGTTATTAAAATGTTTATTGTTAAGTTCAACTTTTTCATAACTTTTGCCACTGAAGTTGGTAATGATACCATAATATGCTTCTAAAATAAAACGTAGAAAGTCGTAAACAGTTCTATATCATATATACATCTTCATTGAACGTTTAGAAAGAAATTAAACAAAAGTGAATCTAATAATGATTCAATTACGAGGGAAAAGTTAATGACTGTGATCTATGTGTCGAGAAACATACACAACAGTAAAGTCTTTCTTTCATAGAAAATCAATTTTTCATTGCATCCCCTTAAAAGGAATAATCAATAATAAAAGTTAAAAGCATAGTGCTGTTTCTCAAGCGTTGGAACCTTCATTATGTGTAATGTGTATCTACTCATATGCATCTATACAATACTTTCAATTATGCTTTTACAAAAGGATTACAAAAAACCACCAAACGTATAGTGGAATCATTATTACATGTAAAAACAATTTTATAGAATGCGTAATAGTTAAGCTGAGAATTCTTGCTGAGAAAATTCATCACAGGACGTTTTGTTTAGACTAAAAGAATTAATAGAGTTAAGTAAGTGGAATTAAATATTTTATTATTATTCAATATTACATGAGAAGTAGAAGAATTATTGTTTGTAGCGATTACAAAGAATAATATGTTTGTATTTAATTACAAACAATAACGTATTTGATGTTATTAGAGGATGGTAATATTAAAACAAGATTCGCATAGAGTGAAATATCACGCGTGATAGCCTGTGACATTTATTTTTATCGCTATGTTTTCCATTGTACGCAACATCATCGTAATGGAGAAGGTGACTTCACACCAAACCGCACAAACTCGAACACTTTCTTTGTTGTGCAACAAAACTGTTATAATATACTCGAACGATCTTGCCAATGTTCTTTCATTGTCATTCTGACAACTCAAATAATTGAACTCCTTTTGCTTCTACTCAGGAAATTTCGATATCTCCAGATAATATTGAATTACAACTTCACTATTCCGCATAATCTTCTAACAAAAGTTACAGATTACAGATTTCTGATAGATCATTGCCTTGCCAAATCACTTAGCATGCGTTTGATTTTGAAGTTGTAAGAAGTGGTATGCTGTCCCTTATAAGGCACCCTCGCCATAAGGTAATATTACCCTACATATTTAGGATATAAACCGGGAACTCTAACTGTCCTGGAAACGTGTGCATACCTACCTAGCTACTCTTATACTTACTCGTTACGTTAAACTACCCTATCATCCTTAAACTCTTTCATGTACACTTCTAAACAATACAACTTTTAACTTTTAATAGCTGATAACTACTTCGAGTGATCAATCATTATTGAGCAGCTGCATTTTTATTTGCTCTTTTATTTCTTCGGATGAACCACATGTAGTCTGAACACATACATTGTTCGGAATTTTGAGTGGCCGTCCGTTTATGCCACGGACAGGCCCATTCCCTTCTTTAGGAAATTTCAAATTACGTGTCCTCCCCGAGCTGTAAACCTTGTAGCGGCACTCGACAGCAACTTGCGTCAGACGACGCCAGCGCCTTAGGTTACGAACGTTTGGGACCCGGGTTCAAATCCGGGCGACCGTAGTCCGATTTTTCTTTCCACGACATCTAAATAAGAAGAAAAACAGCAGTACCCCCACAGCGACATCTACACCAGCAGTGTAGCAGCTATTACCACAACTACAACTACATATACCACACCTCAACCTAATGACTCCAAAGTCAGGTAAAAAACCCCGGGTAAGGCCCAGCCAGAAAGGGACGATGGGTAGACGAAACCCAACAGCTGGTAGCGAGAATTAGCAACGTAGGAGGACAGTAGTATATCATCAGACATCGTATCGTGCGGGTGAAATACTTCACTCTCAACAAGATCTTACCATCGCCATGTTCATAACGTCACGCTTTACTTTTATACAACACGTGCAAATACAGTGCTAGATTACTCTAACACTCGATCTATTAAACCTCCTCCACCTTGAGCGTTAATTCATTCGAGGTACGCGATATCGACCGATCGGTTTGACCTGACCGGTTGCTCTTTAGTCGAGAATTCGTCTTCTAATATAAGTCTCTGAATAAGTCTTCTAATATCTAGAGTAGTTCGATTAAACAGTTGATATTTCTATTATATTTTCAAAATTATTATCGAAGAACGGTTCTCCACTATCAATTCTTTATTTCTTACCAAAGCTAGGACCAAATTTATCGTAATGCTATATATCTGTACCGACCATAGACTTAAACTTGTATCGTTGCAGCATACACACATTGTTGTTTTTTGGAGAAATTTTGGGTGAATCTTTTTCTCTTCTCTAACTTGTGTATTTTCCCGAAACTTTTTCCCAGAAGAAGAACTTACAAACTCGACTACAACATTTTCCCGGCTCACAAATTGGGTTTGGGTCTCGCTTATCCTCTTGAAACCCAGCAAACAGCTGGCACAGATAATACCTACTTGACTCGAAAAAGAAATGTTTTTGCCTACAGACGGAAAAATATCAATTTTTTTTAATTTCAGAAGATTGTAGACTCTTAGTGGAAGAAACAACGACGAGAAAGATATGAAGTGAATCTCTGGTATTCCATTTTATAGCTACCTAATTAATTGAGCAAATTGCTAATGGATGTCATGTTACCACAAAATTAACTTAAGGGGCTAATATATATGTCGGAGATGAAAGGACATCGGGGTCTCTCTTTTGGAATGTTTGGGAAGGTCCCCAATACTTCAGTCCAGACTTTTTATTATAGCTGTACTTAAATAATAAAACTGAGAAATAGTTGTTTATGATTTAATCGGAGTATGAGTGCCCGAGATTTATGATAGTGGACTTGGACTCGAAGTGACATAACGAGTCGCTGAATGTAACCACGGTCACGGGAGGGACGTGTACCTAACAGAGATATGGAGTAATTATATAGCTCTCCTTAAAAACAAAGATTAACCCGAGAGGTACAGAGAGGTACAGAGAGGAGTATATAAGGGCAGTTCCACTTGGACTGAGGTCCATTCAGATAAGTTCTACTTGTACAGTGGACAAGTACGTTGAGTTACACCCGAATCGTGGATCAGTAAGATCAGTTCGACTTAGACCGTGAAAGAAATCGTATTTGTCATTCCGCTGACCGTGAATTCGTTATCGAACCTAAAATCATTGTCATCTACATCTCGAGTATCCAATCGCCGCTATTACTTGTTAAACTCTGTAATAATCACATTTGTATCAGAAAATATCACCTATCGTACATAACAACGATGACCAATTCACGTAAAGATTCAATAGACGCCCTTAACCCCATTATGATTAGGGGCAGGGGCGTGTAACGAGTCTTCATTTGAATTAGCCATCGTTGTTGCGACAGGGATAATGTCCATTGATACAAGTATGGATATTACGAAATTGACAAATAACCACGGTGATTAGATACTAACGACAATGGTCTTAGGTTCGATAATGAATCCGCGGTCAACGGAATGACAAATGCGATTTCTTTCACGGTCTAAGTCGAACTCTTTGTGGAGTATTCACTCAATTGCAAAGATGCTGTGTAACTTGTTGATAAGATCGTACGAGAGAATGAATCCCTTCGTCACGATGATGCTGCAGAGAGGGTGTGTCTAAGGACACGAGATCATCGGATTCGTCGAGAAAAGCCTTCGTTCGGAAAGTGAGGGAAATGGACGTTGCCGTTAATTGGCTAACTTCTATGTTGATGGTTAGAGAAGGATGCTAGCCGCCCTTGAGAAAAAGTTGCTAGCGGGAAGCGTCGTTCGTGAGAAAAGCAGATTTCCCGTATCTTCCCGTAGTTTGGACGAAGGCTGTTTGTCCGTTTGAAGGACCTTAGTTAACTAAAGCCTAAGATTTATAGCGGGTCTTCAGGCTAGCTGAACATGTACTGTGGAGATGCATCGACATCTGGTAATCATCCGACCCGAAGAGTAGGGTCTGCGTATGGCGAGCCACGGGACAGAAACCGTTGGAATGTTTACTTTTCAGTGCCGCTACAACAATTTCTTTTAAGGGGAGCTATACTATTACTACATACCTTTCATTAGACAAAACGTTCATCCCGTGACCGTGGACACGTTCGGCGACTGGTTGTCGTCTCGAGCCCAAGCTCATTCTCACAAATCTCGAAAAATCGGATTGAATCGCAGACGATTATTTAGTTACTGCTATGGTAAAATCTAGACTAAAGCATCAGGGGATTTTTCCAAAATTCCAAGGGAAAGGCTCCGGTGTCCTTTCATCTCCGACATATGTATAGTAGCATAGCAGTTTAAATGTTACAGCTACAAAAATGCTTTTCGCAGTACAGAAAATTTCTATGTTTAATTAGTTCTTAATATAACTTTGCATGTATTACACGTGTGAAATGCAACGTTATGTCACACAAGATATTTAAAGAAAGAGGCCAATAATACATATAGATACATGTAGCATATTACGTAACATGTACACATACGACCACGAACGATGATAATGATCAACTATCACATATTATTAACAAAATACACAACTGATTCGCAACACCATGCGTCTGTCAATTCTCTTTGATGACATATATCCAGATTTGAACAGATGGTCGTTAGACGTACAGTTCACAGTGGCGAACGACTGAAAGTTACACATCAGTTAGTGAAAGGATACATTGCTTGTAGCTATGATATTATACATACGCGATATAGTTCAATAAATTAAAAGACGGTAACTCAATCTTCTTGTTCCTTCTTCACGTATACTTTTACCCTTCTGAATTCTTTAAACCGTTCGAGGCATTCAATTGCAGAGCATAAATCTTCCTCGTTCTTTTCTAGAGTTAATTCGAGGCAAGCGAACAGGCTTTCGAGCTCGTGGCACGGCCACGTTTCCGTCGTCCCGACGATCGTTCGAAGCAGTTCCTCTATTTCAAACTCGGTCAGTTTCTCGTTGCTCGACGCGGATAGATGGGACGGAGAATTTCTTGTACGTTTTGACGGTGGTCCTTCGCCTGATGCGCTGTTTTTTCTTTTAACGTTAATTTCTGAATAGAAAATTAAGTTCTTTTTTTAGCTAGGAATATTAGTGTTGATTTAATAGTCAAAATTTGCAGATATATTCTATAAGTGCGATTGAGCGAAATAGTTATATAAATATAGGTTATTTAAAGATTTACTAAAGAGTTATAATAAAAATAAACAAATAAATTTTATTACTTGATTTAGAATCGGTCATCGCGTGAGCTGATCGTACGGCGCATATTTTGTTGCGGACTCTGAGTTTACTTCTCCGTGAGGATGGCATCTCTTCTATCATTATCGCAGTATTATTAATATTCTATAATGCTTTTTGAATGAAGCAAATTGAAAGATCTTTCACTTACGCGTCGAAAGATTTTCCACGAAATCTGCACGTCCTATCTGCTTTCGCTTCCTACCTGCTTCTTTTATCTTTTTTGGATTCATAATTTGTTCGAATTCCGCTAGTTAAATAATTACTACTTATTAATTGGGATTCATAGAAAGTAAATATCATAAAATACGAAAGGAACTATTTTTCTACGCTTTTACATTTAAAATGAAGGTATCATATTATTATCACATATACCTTGTGAAGAACGATTAGATTCGAGATCACACGCCGAGTGAACGAATAATTGCTTGAAAAAAGATTCTCGCTGTTGTTTTCCGGGGGGCATGACTTCGAATATTTCGCTTTGATGTTGATCGAATAAAGACGCAATCTAGTAATTGAATAAAGTGAAAATGAGAAACGATATATCATTACATACAGTTGAAGGATTTATAACAAATACAATTCTTGTCCATGCTTGTCTTTTTCCAGAAACGCAAAAAATATTTTAACATTTTTAATTTCTGTTCAGCACATCTTAATCATTCTTAACAAAATATTACTACGGGTCTACTTATACTTATATTATGGGAAAACTATATTTAATTAAATCATTAAATTGCGGATCTCTTCATAATAATTGTTTTTATAGAGCTAGTTAATTTTTATCTAACGATAAATTAAAACATACGTAATTGTTTATAATATCGATTCCATTATGTTGTAAATTTCGCTTATAACTTCTAGAATGCGTTATTATTTTTAAAAACCGATAAGTGTAAAGTGAGTTGTTATTGTTATCATTACTTTAAAAAAGATACCTTTTAAAGTTCATAACATTTTATGATATCGATTTCTGGAATCATAATCTATTATTATCTTGCAACTTTTTATTAACATTATTATTGTTAAATCGATATTATATGTTATTAAAGCACGACTTTAATCATAGTGCCCCTTACATCTGCTGGTAAATCTGCTTGTGAGCAATTGGCCGTAATCAAGATTAAGATATGCACCGATCGATCTAAGCCATGCATCAAAGAAGTAAAAACGACGCGTGCCGCTTCATCCACTAGATCCCACCAGGCTAAGATGTCAGGAATGTAGAGCAACGATGGTAAACTTCTTCGAGCCATTTTCATTTTCTATCATTTAATTATCCAGATCAGGATACCCATCCAGTAATTAAATCATAAATCGTAAAACAAAAAATAATTCATAAAGGACATAAAAATAAAAAAACTTTGAAATATCTTTTATTAATTTTGTTCAATCTTTGTAAGTCATTTTTTATCAATTTCATAAAACATCATTTTTTGTATTGAATACATAAAAAGATGTCCTATTCTCTAATCTTCTTATTTCCTACGTAGACGATACATAATGGAGAATATTTTACAAGATTTCATTTTTAAGCTATCACTTTATCAGCCTTAATTAATATTGTGCTCTGATATTAATAATATTTATAATAGATACTTGAATAAGAGCTTCTTCCGCAGCCCTTCCTGTTTCCTCGAACAAAGTTGTGACGTCTAACACATGACAAGGTAAATGTTCCAAGGTATGGAGTAATGCTGGTCCCAGATGACGAGTGTGAGAGTCATCACCGCACAATAAAATCCTTGGACAGCTGTTTGACCTCGATACAGCTCTACCAGTGCTGTAAGAACAACCTTTTAAAGCTTTTTACCTTTTATATTATGAGAACCATTACGATCTATCTATAACCAAACCCTACTCTCATAGTGATCGAAAATTTAGCAGTTCAAAGTAGCTTGATTAAACTAGTTTAATAATATCGTAAAAATTATAATATTATATGAAAAATATCATAAATCATAATATCATTCGACCGAATATAAACTTAATTCGATCAAATTTATGAAGTAATATTATACAAATTTTCAATTAAAGCTTTCTTATCATTTCTGAATTTTCGTGTACCCTTCTAATTTTTTAATATAAATTAAGTTTCTATCGTAGATTACGAATTTCTACGTAAATTTATATTTTTATGGACACAAGTAAAAAAAAAAGAACTTACTATTAGAGATTCGTTTTACTTATTGAAAACCATAAAGGGTGCTCTAGTCTAGATATTATACATATATGCACCCTGTGTATAGATGAATAAAAAATGCAAAAGATTTGTACAAATTCGTCAAGACTACTTATCAAATCAAACAGCAATTCGATGCTTACATATCATTGCAAATTAACATTCCCGTTGGACAAAGAGTTTCGAGTTGTGACAGAATGCATGACAAATTTTCTTGAAGTAATGGCTGGATTTTATAGGACAAAGACTTCACGGGTGCGATTGTAACACGATGCGATGCTGGCAAGATGTTCTGTTGTGCCCTTAGAAAATCTTGTTTCTCAACCTATTACGTTGACAATTATGAAAAGAATTTCATAAATTATTTAAAAAGGATTTATCTTTTTCAAACTAATTTAAAATGCAATATATATATTTTTTTGCAACGATCACATTCCTTGTTTTATTATTCGATTAAATGTTATAGCTCCTATGTAGCGATCAGTTTAATATCAATCAGATTAAATATGCGCCGCTGGCAAATAAACTAGCTATTTTATGATCCACGTAGCGTAGTAACTATATGCTAATAGAAGTGTCCCGATCTAGATTTCTGGAGGATTGATTCATTGTTTCTTAATCTTTCTCCCTCTGCAATGTCTTTTGTCAATGGGAATAGTTTGTGCAGGATATATTTCGTGATTTAGGATTATGTGATTGAACTTTAGTTTATAAAAAATAACGGGTATCGTAACTATTATAAATGTTACAAATAATTACAAATTTGTTCAGTTATCGGTAGCCATTATCGATGATAGAAACTTTTTCTTGGCTACTTCCAATGATCGTCAACTTTTCTTAACATTAACCACTGATAATATTATCAACCCTGAATCAATCGTTCTATAGAAATTGACCAGCTTTAAATGAAACTGTCTTTCTTATCTTAAATCTATTATGAAATTCTCTTTTCATTACTTTAAGATGACGTTCGTTAATCTGATACTTCGCATTGGAAGTGTATATTTCCGGATAGAGTCTCCGAACACAGCACATTACCGCTTCGGCGCAAAGAGCTTGCAAGTCACTTCCACAAAATCCGACCGTTTTCGATGCCAGATACGCTAAAAATTTTTGCGGTGGTTTTTGCTTCCAACTTTTTATATGAACCTATGATCACACATGGTCTCTTTATTTTAATGTACTTGTTTTAGAAATTAAAGGAACGATGTACGCATTAGATTGAAAATCCCTTTTAAAGAAATGCGAATGAATTAATTACACTACGTAATAGTGTATAGTTAAACGTACTGAGAGTATTTCTTTCCTCGACGTATAACATGGCAACGGGAAATATAGCTCTCTGTCGAATCGGCCAGGTCTTCTTAAAGCTGGATCTATAGCATCGATTCTGTTCGTTGCTCCAATTACTATGATCTCTGAATTGTTCTCTAAGCCGTCCATCAAGGCCAAGAGAGTGGAAACAATGCTGGCGTGCACAAAGTCTTGGCGGCTAGATCTGACTGGAGCTAAACCGTCAACTTCGTCAAAGAAGATTATGCAAGGCTTCGATTGTTGAGCCTGTAAGATCGACATGGTTTTCAAATGTTTTTAAATCGACCGCTGTTAAATACTTATTAATTTGCAAATGCAATTTAAAATCTTTGTTGGCTACAAATGAAACGAGAACAGGTATATGTTATATGAATTGAAACTTCCCTTAAAAGATAAAAAGCTCGGAAAACTTCAAGTATTTCAACATATATATCTTAAAAATTAATTAAAATAATACACATGTTACTATGAATATGAAATTTTAATTTAAGTAAAACACTATATTAACCAGTGAAAAAATCTTCTGAAGCTTTTTCTCGCTTTCGCCGACCCATTTGCTAAGGCAATCAGAACCCTTGCGAGATATAAAGGAAACCTTTCGTTCCGGGTTACTACACTCTGCGGCTAAAGCGCTGGCGACCAGCGTTTTTCCTGTTCCTGCGAAACAGAGGATGTCAATCGGGAATCTCGTTTCCAACAATGTTCCGCTTCATTACGAACCGTAGAACGCTTTATTTTACCGGGAGGCCCGTAAAAAAGCAAACCCCTCGGTGGTTTCAGGTTGAACTTCGCGTAAATGTCACCGTACATGAGCGGAAACAGAACCGTTTCCTTTACAACACGAATCTGCTTCTCCAGTCCTCCGATGCAAGAGAAATCCTTCGCGCAAGACATCTTTCGCGATCAAACTGACCTCGAAACTTTTATTTCGCATACCCGACGAATATATTTCCATTCAATTATTTTGTATATATTTGTTCCTTAAATCATCGCCCGATGAAATACTCTTCGACTACTCGCATCGTTGATCATACACGCGCATCGTGTATTGCTGGATATTTTACTGGAATTTTTCTGCGGCGTTTGACGATTGATTCAAGTGGTTTCACAATATAATTTCATTATTTTTGACGTTTCGTCGATACGATTCCAAAGAAATATGCGAATCGTGTTACGCTTTGAAGCAATGTTCGTGTAGTTCTAAATAATATATAAAATATTATCATTACGAGTTTTTTCGATACGATAAACTCTATTTTGTTTCAAGTTAAGGCTCTAAAAAAGCGTAATTCTAATTATAAAACTATACAATTTTTCTAATATGTGAATTTTAAAAAGGGAAGATATAATATAATGTTCGTTTTGAAGCTTACATTGATTTTTTATTATTTTATATTTTTACTATTGTAAAGACACGTATTAAACATTATAGCATATTAAAAAACTATATTTATTTCATATTTATACTATTTTATAACATAATTAAGATCTTCAATATGTACAATGTTTCGTCGGCGACCACTCGCCACGTCAACACAATTAATAGGATCACAATAATCCTAAAGAACTGTCATAAAACGAAGGTTTTTGATTTACTGTTAAGGCCGTTAAGTGGTATAAAACATCCTCGAGTCAAGAAGTTCCTTATGGTTATTGCTCCATCAGGTAAAAATTGGGGAAACGTGGGTTTTCCCATATTTCCCGGAATTCCATCCGCAAGCGACCAGTGGTGGGGCAATCTCCACCGAGCAAGAGTTTTCCTTTGCAACAGTATCGACACCGGACTTCACTGGATCTACGACTACAGATCAGTCGACATCTCTTACCATAAGTGGTTCATCGACTTTAGAACAGTCAACATCTCTTTACCGAGTTTTCACCCTTCAATCACACAACTATTTCACTTATATCTACGCACCAGCGTAACTATCTTCTCTACAAAATTATCTCTATTATCGTAAAAGAAATAGGGGATCGATCAGTTCGTGACGTCGATTGTCAAATCTAATGGGAATTTACGACTCTCATTGACGCGCTTCCTAGCGATCGCGTCTTCCCGCGACTGGTCGATAAAACATACAAAAACATTTTTAACTCGTTAATAAATTTTATGAAGGAACGATATCATACATTTTTATAAAGGGATAATAGGAATTTAGTAAAAGGTAATTAAAAACAAAGCAGATTATTACATTATGAAATTTCAATTTATTATGCTACAATGAATGACAATAAAACTTATTACCTGTATGGTAAAATAAATAAGGCAGTGTATGCTCTTTTGTTTTGTTTCCTATATCTTCTACACATATGCTTCATATGTCTGAAACTACTGTCTGCCAAAGGTCATATTGTACGAACATACATATTCAATAAAAATTTCATTAAATTCGTAGATCAATATGTTCTTTGCAAATAGCAGCATTACAATTTTTATTATTCGAATATTTTAGCAAAGTAATTATATTAGTTAGTTCAAACGGCAGTGGTTACGGGAACCTCTCGATTAATACAATGTACATGTAATTACATAGTTGTTTTTTTGTCTTTTGCTTATTCTTGGTAATACAGAGATGATAGCACATCAGAAAATAGCACCAGAAATTATTCTTGGAATAATTACATTTCGGATTTATTTATCATAAAGTGGAATGTAAAATATATCAATGGAAACAGAAAAGTCACAATGATTCAATTAATGTCCTTTTTTAATCTGTATTAATTGTATATGTGATTTTTCTGTATCATTTGCTATTTATCGAGATTTACATTTCAATCTTTATCATTGAGATATTATACAAATTCTTTGGCAAATATCAGCGATATTTAATGGGTATACTTGAATTAAATAAAAATTTATGGATACTATATTACTGAATTAAATTGAGCTGATAAAAAATATCTGAATATAGACTATACCATTAACATACAAATTTCAAACAAAATTTCATATCGCTGAACTCTTTGTTAATGCTTTAGAAACTAGAAGCAATATTACAGCTCTTTTTTAGTACTTTAAATTCCTTGCTTCCTATATATCATGAGTGCTATAAATGATATTATATAATGGTAACAATATTTTTGTTAACTTAGTTCTCTTTATCTAACATCAATACCAATACTTATTCAATTTCCATAATATAGCATTAGTTTATATAATGTTGATTATCCTTATCATAAAATAATACACACCTGAGCAAGAGAAAGTACAATATTCAAATCCTCAATTTTACTAAATTTAATGTGAAGTGTCTTGATGTAAAATTAAATAAGTTACTCAATTAAAAAGCATCCCAATTATTAAAAGTTCAAATTAAATTCTAAATTGTGCAGAAATACATGAACTAAGATTTTTTAATTTACATTTGAATTCTTATAAAATTATTTTTATTTCATGTACAGTTATAAAAAGATATCTTAACAAAGATATTAACAAATATTTTTAAATTTTTTGAAATACTGCTACAAATTTTAGTAAACTTTTAAGCATTAGTTCCTTTACTGTTAGTACAGTTTAATTTTATATAAAACAGTATACATATGCACATGGAACATTTTTAATACTAATAATTAAATACAGAAATAACCACATAAAATACTAAATTAAATTATGAAAAGAATGCAAACTTTTTAAAAATATTATAATTAATTAGCAATGAAAATAAAATTAATTTTCTTGGCATGACATATTTTTACCGTAAATTATCTTCATTCATTCTTTGAACTCTAATATATCATCCTAAAACATCAAGCATATATCAAAACATTAAACATATAGATAATTGTCCTAAAAATTATATATATAAATTATTTTATTTCAAAATTTGGTATGTACACTAAAGAAATTCATCTAATAGAGTACTGAAAATTATTTTGCTAGTTCAATTTCAATATAGAGAGTAACACACAAAGGGAATAAATACTATGTAGTGAGCATTTCTAGAGTTCAGTCTTTTCATCCCTATATTCTAACAAATATTAAGTAATTTAATTATAATTTCGTAAAATTCAGTTATAATACTCGCTACAATTGAAAAATGAATTTTTTATAATATTTAATTTAATTTTCACATTCGTAAATTTTGACTAATATAAATATAACAAATTATAAAATTAGCTACCAATTTATTAATAACATATCATAATATTTGAAATTGTATTAGTTATTGGTTACATAGCATTATTTTAAGAATATAGTATTATTTGTTACATGCTTGATCATAAGAATTACTATTAATTCTTACTATCCATTTTAAACTTAATATGTATTCTACATATATATATATATATGTATGTATGTAAATAATTGAAACTAAATAAAGAAATTTATTTGCTAACACATTGTTTTCTTATATAAGTGAATACTATTTATATGAACAATGTTAATAGGAAGAACTTATTACTTGCACTCTAGAATGCATTAAAATCTTTTTTCTCTCATCTATAATGTTTGGTAACTATTCTTTCACAGTTACAGTATAAATCACAACCAGTATACGAATCTAGAATGTAAGTTTTATGTTAAATATTTTCTAACATTTATACAAATACGATTTTCTTTGCATATGTTTACGATTTTTACCGAGGTATTTCATATTTATACTGATTTTCAATTATATCCACTGTTATACCCATAACTGAATCAAAATCTATTTTTTAATTACTTTGCTTATCGTTTATAACTTTGGTTAAAATAAACCGACGAGCATGTACCATGTTTCAGTTGTACATTATCCACATTATAATTAAAAAACTAATTATCTAAATATAATTCAACTACATAATTTTATAATTGTACTCAATAAAATCGTACTATTTAAAATAACAAATTCAAATTTTGAATAATGCCATGATAACATTTGTGATTAGTCACTATACATGACCAATCACTAATGTATATAAGAATGACAAATTTATGCTAGATACAAGTCATTTTTATTCACATTGATGAAAAATCATTGTATCAAGCGTTATTTTAAATAATACACAGATTATTTAAATTTAATTTACTAAATTATCCATGATTTTTAAATACGAAAAAAAGCATATAATAAATATCAAAATCTAGTACAAGTTACTCCTAAAAATCCATTATGTACATGCCAAAAATATTTAATTATGCAATATGTAATATTGCTCATAAAATTTGGAATGTATTTACATGTTTTACAATTCATGAAATTTGTTTTTAAGTTCTCATTGCTTTAATGATTGATTAATAACCTCTAATGAAACAGTAAAAAAATTATATAAAATTACTGAATTTAAATTTAAAACTTAGACATTTTTGTAATGAGTATTACNATAGAGCACATATAACCTTATATATGCATGTTGGAACCTATATGTCAAGATATGTCTATGTTTAAAGTACTTTTATAAAAATTATGTAAAGGTCTGTAAAAATCCAAAGTAATAACTGGCGCATATAATGAATCTATAATGTATTTTATCAAGATTTGTTAGAATTCTACTATGTGCAGATACAATAAAATAATTTGATATAATGTACTGCCAAGTACCACATGTAAAAAACTATAGTTAAGTACATATTGTATTAAATTACCATCATCTTTGTATAACCACCATTTGCAAAATTTTGTTATTCTGAAGAAATGTATTTTTTTGAGGCATGAAGTACTATATATTAACGCAAAAATTATTTCACAAGTATCCCACTAAAATCAACTTGCACAGAAAACAAATTATTTGTAGTTTTCTAACTAATTTCTTTTATTGCATTTTTATGCAAAAATTTATAATTAACTGAGAATCATGTATGATTATTGAAGTATCTAAATTTGATATCAAAACTTTTTATTGTGAGATATATTATGTCAGCCACTAATAATTATAGTTAATAAAAGCCAATATTATTATAATAATTTATCATTTTATATTTAGATACTGAGAGATAAATGATTAAAATCGTATCCTTTTAGTTTCATATATAACAATCATTATTTTCTTGTAAGATTAATGCACAGTTATACTTCACCATGTCTTTAAAAACCGAAATTCGAATGCACCATTTCGGCTTTTCTTCATATATATCTATATAATATTAAAGTTACCTCCTTCCTCTTATTAATTATCAGTAACTGTAAAGATTGAAACGAAAAAATGTACTATTTTAAATCATCACGTGATTGATAATCTTTGTTTAGTGTAAATGTACAAAAATTTTGTTATAATGATACTAAAGGTAGCGTGTGACTTATAATATGTCGGTTTGATTAGCAACATGATGAACTTTCTCGTACGTTGTCTTGAACTCTTCAAATCTTTTCACTTCCTTGAGCAACTCCTATACACATTATGAATTATAAGATACTTTATATTACATAAAAAAATTATTCTCTCTCTAAATTATATTATTCTATTAAAAAGTCATACACAACAATAAGATTCAATAAGAAACAAATAATAATTTGTTTGATATTATTTAATGACAAATATGAATGTTAAAATAATTAATTAAATAGGGAAATGATATTACATGATATCGAAAAATGAATAAATATAACAAATTTGGTTAAATAAAATATATTTACCTTTGGCAGTGATTTTCTATCGTAGCTCTGAGCATATTTTCCTACACATCGACTCAGTTGCACATAAATGTCACATAGTACTTCTACAGGAAAATCCTTCGTAATTTCAACGGTGGTTTGCCATGCATTTTCCAATTCGTTCCTATCTACTACAAGCTTTTCGTTTTCTTCAAATCTGGCTGGACTAGAATCACTTTCAATAGCAAACGATAATTCATCTACACTTTCTCGTCTAGACGATGAATTAGATGCACTATTTTCCGCATTCTTCTCTTCTTCCGTAAAACATATATCCATATTTTCAATGTCATCAATATGCTGATCATTGACATTATTGCTTTGAATTCCTTGCATGTCTTTTGAACTTTCATTTTGCGAATCGTTTTCAGAATCAGAATTATCAAACAGAGGTACATGGCCATTCAAAACACTATTTGCTTCAGTTTCAAATTCTTGGAATTTTTCCAAATCTATGCTTGTTGTTTCATTGGTTAAACATACTTTGTTATCAGATACAGTTACATTTTCATCAAATGCGATTTTCTTCTTTTTATGAACTTTCTTTACATAGCCCCGTGCCCAAGCTGGTATTCTACGTTTTCTAGAATTATTATATCTTCTTCCATTTACAATCAAGGAATGACTAGGACTCGCAGTGTCTTTTTTATCTATTCGTTCGGTTCCAGACGTGGATTGCTCTGCTTTTGACTGATTCTTATTTTCTACCTCGTTGTTAGACGTACTTTCAATAATTTTACGATTCTTCGAAATCTCACGACATTTATCCTCAAAGTCGGAATCCAATTCTGCTTTTATTAATGCGTATGCATTATCACGAAGAGAGCATGCACGGTGTCTTATCAATTTATCAGCCGGATCTCTGTGAAAGAACGTTACGTAATATATGTATATCATATAATACATACATATTAATGTTATAAAGAAATATATCACTATCGAAAAGCAACATGAACTAATATGAGTGGCTTTCAATAATACAATTTTCTTCATATAATGTATCATATATAAATAATTAATAAAATATATGCCAGCAATTGAAAGCCACCTTAACTACGGAGCAACAACAGCAACGGATAAACAGGAATATCTGAACTACCTCTTTAATATTCCAAGGGAAGGCCTATCACGTAAGCTGACATGAAAACACACAACATGAATGTCAGTATCAACTTTACTCCATTATTTATATTATTTATAATTGTATGTATAATGACAAAAAAAGTAGGAGAATAAGTAATAATAAAAAATAATATCTGTGTAACATTCTTTTTGAATAATTTATGAAGAAAACAGAGTAGAAGAAAAACATATCAAACGCTTCCGTATTTAAATTATAATATTGTAGTATATAGTTTTATAAGATTTGATTAGGGATTTGATAAAACAAATGTTATATACTGTGCCCACTGACCTGTCAGGATTATATTCCAAAGCATTTCTACAAATGAGATCGATATCATCAAGAAAATCTCGAGCACAAAGGTAACAATGCATATCGATTTTTGTCATCATGGTTTCCAAATCCATAGGTTGTTTTATTATCATGTTATAATCTGGTACTTCTTCCGTATCTACTGGTTTTGTAAACATGAAAAATCTGCAATGTAAATATTTAATATTTGATATTAATTTTCACCTTACAAACAAAAAGTTATAATGTGAAGATATTTACTGTCTATTTCTTGCAAGTTTTGCACAAATTTCCCTCAAGAAAATTCTTAATTCTCTTAACGAAACTTCTTCTTTTTCATATATTATTTTCTTTTCTTCTTCCGTTAATTTCTTTGGTAAAGGATCTGGTGCTAAAGGAAGCTCCTCTAGAACTTCTACTTTGTCATCTTTTATTTTCGGTGGCTTCAAGCTCTGAACCATGAAAATAGGTCGGAAGAATTTGGATCTTTGCTCTGCTGTTGGTGTTTTCA
The DNA here is from genome assembly GCA_014737365.1 of Bombus soroeensis. Taxonomy (NCBI): domain Eukaryota; kingdom Metazoa; phylum Arthropoda; class Insecta; order Hymenoptera; family Apidae; genus Bombus; species Bombus soroeensis. The sequence continues at coordinate 539,045 of JACXIL010000019.1, read as the reverse complement.
TGGAATAAACTTCACTACGAAGCTCGCTAAACAGACTTTGAAGTTGAGTAGGAAGATCCTGATATGTTCTATCACTTGTGGCTAAAATTAAAATGGGCAAAGAAGGATCAAGTGCTGCAATACGACACAAAAAAACTGCTTTTACAGTTTCAGGTACAAGTGGCCACCACTGATCAATCGACCGAATATAAATTATGGACGGCACATTCCTGGCAGCTTCGTTAAACACCTATATTATTTAAAATCGTATAAAATATTTGTAATTATAATTTACTAATAATGCATGTTTCTTTTTATTATTGTTAACTAACCTGAACGCAAGTTTCTTCCGGCGATCGTCCACTTTCTGCAAAAAGAGTGCTAACATCTAATGTTTGAATTGGTAGATGTTCCATATGATATAATAATGCTTGTGCCAAATGTGGTCCTTGACCTTCAGACAAATTTCCACCGGAAATTAATAGTCTTGGACGATGAATTCCTTTGGTAATTTTCACTCTAAGATATTTAAGATAGTAATATTAAATAAAAAAGGTAAATATAACAGTAAAGTAGTTATTCTTAAAATTTTATTACTTTGCCATAGCAGAATTAATTCCTTGTGGAAATATTCCTTTTATTGAGTTAAGTAACTCTTCCAATAAAGGTCCTAATAAAGGTTCCATGAAAAGTTGTAATTTTCTTCTAGCACAAGGTGACACTCTTTGTGATGATGGTACAAGAATGGAACTAGCTTGTAAAAAATCCCGTTTTTTCACCTATAAAAACATGTATAATCTTATTATATTTATTTAATAGAATTGTTATCAAATTGTTATCAAATAATAATAACATACTTCGATTCGTTCAGGATCTAAAAGTAACCTATTATTTGTTATATATATTTGCGGATAAGTTCTTCGCAATCCTTGTAAAACTGCTTCAGTGCATAAAGCTCTCAAGTCTGAGCCACAATAACCTGTCGCTTTTTCAGCTAATACCTCTAACAATTGATCAGGTGGGGGATTTTTCCACTTGCTAACGTGAATTTTTAATATCTCTAGTCTTTCTTTCATAGCAGGTAAAGGAAAAAATAATTCCCGATCGAAACGACCTGGCCTACGTAATGCTGGATCAATGGCATCTATTCTATTTGTTGCTCCAATAACTATTACCTATTACCAATAAAAAGAATGGGAATCAATCATAAATATTTGATAATTAAGCGCTTAAACATGTTTTCAAAAATAAAATAATTAACCTCTCCCCTATCACTGAGGCCATCCATAAGCGCCAAAAGAGTAGATACAATACTAGCATGGATTTGATCCTGTTTCGTACTTCGAACAGGTGCAAGGCCATCTATTTCATCAAAAAATATTATGGACGGTTTCATTTGTTGAGCCTGCTCAAATAACAATCGCAACTGGCGTTCAGATTCTCCAACCCACTTAGATAGACAATCTGCGCCCTTTCTCATAAAGAACGACATTTTTCTACTGCCTTGACTACATTCATTTGCCAATGCTCTAGCTATCAACGTCTTACCAGTTCCTAGATAAATAAATAAAGATGTATTAATAATTACAATGTGTTACTTTAAATATAACTAATGTAATTACAAATATATAATAATAAATATAAATGTATACAAGATATACCTGGTGGACCATGAAATAATACTCCTTTTGGTGGGGTAATATGAAAACGTTCAAAAACATCTGGATACATCATAGGAAAAACAACCATTTCTTTAAGGCAGTGAATATGTGATTCTAAGCCTCCAACATCATTGAATCTAATATTAGTATCTAAAGTAATTGGATTTATATCTGCTTTACGATCAGGTGGTCCACCTTGAGGTATTGCTGATTGCCTACAATAAAATTTTATTTGAAGAATAACTTGTATAATTATTTCCAATCTAACAAAATATTTCCTAAATTCTCTTTTTACCTTGCTTTTTTACTTTTCTTCTTATCATAACGTTGAGGTTCTGAATCACTGGAATCGCTAGAGCTTGTACTTTTGCTTCTATGTTTACGCCTTCTCATGGAATTACTAAGAACACTTCTAAGTGCCTTTATAGATCGCCGAACTGGTTCTACATTAGCTTGAAATCTATCTACAGCTGGTTTTTTCTGACGTAAACTATACTTTCTAGGACCAGGGGAATCGGAAGATTCACTTAAATCACTATCTACCACTATAAAAATATTAAGTTAGAAATAATATAGAAAAACGTCTTTAGTCATATAAAGTAGTAGCACGTTTATGTCAAATATAAACATCAAACCTGTAAGTTCCTTACCCCTTGGTAATTGCCGTTGTGCTGTCCTTCTAGTTCGTTTAATACGGGTATACATATCTTCATAGCCCTGTCAATAACATAAGTATTTTTTATCTTCTCATTATGTTCTAACAACTAATTTTCCTCATTGATTCAACATTATTTTATACATATACTAATCAATGTACAAATGATAAAACAATATTCTTATTTTGTTACTTTATATTAAAAATTAGAATATAATTGCTCATTTAAAAAAATTACTTACATCTTCATTTTCAGAATTATCATTATTTTCAGCTTTTTCGCTTTCTTGTGAGCTGTCTTCATCAGCTTCAACACGTTCTACTTTAGGCTTCACATCCTTTTCACTTAAATTTCCACCAAGTCTTGTAGCAGGCCCTTCTCTAAGTCTATTTGGACTATCAGATTTTCTTGTTCTATACATAAGTTAATTTAATAAAGATTTAATCACATTTTAGCTTTATAAATTACTTTAATGAATATTTACCTTACATCCTTTTCCTCATTAGATTTACTTCTGGTTTCTATTTTATCTTTATGTTCCCTGTCTGTTCTTTCCCTTTCTTGCCTATCCTTAAGATCTCTAATATCTTTGTCTTGCTCTGTTTTTTCTCTAAGATCACGATCACCTCTTCCTCTAAGTTCTCTATTATTTTGTCTGTCATGTTCTGTTCTTTCTCTAATATGTCTTGAGTTTTTATTTGGAGGATGATTTTCACGTGATCTAAGAGGCATACGCTCCCTAACATCACGTTTTCTTTCAGGAACTTCATCCACCATTTCTTTATCAGATGAAGAACCATGTTGTTGAAACATAGGATAACCTTTCAATGTTTGTGTACCTAAAATACATTAGAAATACTTAAAAAATCTTCACATAACAAGAATTTTTACTTATCTAACAACTATTTTATCTAGAACATTATTTAAAAGATAGACTTTATATGTTACATAATATTCAATAACTTTCTTGATATGATTTAAAAAGATTAAATGTAAGTGGTATATATCACATATAGAATCAAGTGTGATTTTAAGATATGCTTTACCTAAAATCCAGCTAGTATTAAGATTATCATATGTTTGCATTCTATGACGTGTGCTACGGCGCACACTTAAATTATTCATAGATATATGAGAAGTAGAATTTGAATGTGATCGTAAAGTACGTAAACTTTTAACCCTTCTGGCATTAGAGCCCAAGCTACGGTTTCTTGGAGAAAAGATATCTTCTTCTGTATCCATTGAGTCCAATGCAGCATCATCATCTGACATTATCTATATTGCATCATACAATTAAAAGTACTTCTTTTTTAAATTTCAACTGATTCAATCACTATACATATATTGATCTTGTGCACTAATATATTAATTTTGTATATTAGTACATTGCATGTGTGCGCGCGCGCGCGTGTGTGTGTGTGTGTGTGTGTGTGTGTGTGCGTGCGTGCGTGTGTGTATTATTAAAACAATTATACATATATAGATATATTAAAAATTTATTTAAATTAGAATGGTAATATTTTATAAAAATACTTGAAGTAGAAGGCATAACATCAAGTATTCTTGTGAAATACAGTGGAAAAATGGTATATTTAACTCATAATATAATGAAATAAATTATATAACAATGATAGAACATTTTTTCGTATTTTTTGTTGTTCTTTTTTACGAAATGGTACGCCGCCCACTTAAATACTTTTTCAGAACGCCGAAAAGTATGAAAATGAATGTAAAATGCTTCTTATGAAAAAGTGACGATACAATTAATGATTAACCATAGAAAATGTAAAAAAGATGATTGAAATTAAAATATGCACGATCTACAATAATAATAAACAAAGCACCATAGAAGCAATTAGATTCACCCCGAAACACAGGAATTTTAACCTCAGGAATTATTTAGTATTTGAGGTCATCGATGCTCGAAATATTTAGCATTTTACCATATAAATTACCTTCATCTGGCCAGTTCTTGCTGCCAATTTATACTTAAAGTAAAAAGAAAACTGCTAACGTCCGTCATATGCCTTAGGTGAAGTAACACCACTGCCTCGATTGAGTGCACGTAGCGCATGCACACTGAACCTCCACAAAGGTCGTTTTATGATCGACTATCACTTAAAATTATGTTACATTAGCAACATCAATAATAAAGATCCACATGACACATGCTATAATCAATAAGTTCGTTGTTGCAATAAAAAATTTCTTGTCGAATCGATGATTACAAAATTCGTATCCGCAAACTATCATTGCATACGTGAACACATATTGAAATTAGCTGTAAATGTATCTGTAGATCTAACCTAACCCGTGAGCAATTGTGATCACCTTTAAATATATGATGCAAGAATACGATATTAGCGCACTCTGAAATAAAACGAGTTAGCTACTGATGGTAAGTATACGATATATGCATAAATGTAATTATTGGTGTAAACATTGACTAAATACAGAATAAATTTATCAACGCAAAAAAGTTTGTATCATATGTTCTGAAACATTGGTCACACAAAAAATCAGAAATTTTGTTATTTAAAGTGCTAAATTTAGGAATTACAATCATATGACTGTTACGGAAGTTAAGGCATTTCGAAAGTTTTAAAATCAATTTAAATTGAGTTATATATTTTTATATACTAGAATAGATGCATTTTTTATTTTGTATAAAAAAGTATTTGTTTTTAAAAACGATTAATGAAAAGGATACTTTAATTCTGTAAAATTTAGCATATGAAATGCTATAAGACATAAAATCATTTTTTCTCAATATATTTCATTTAAGTTAATCCGGAATGAATTTATTAAGTTCGTTGTACTTATTTTTAATTTCCACTTCCTTTTCCTCAAATATAATTATTAAAATTTGATAGTGTTTTGATTCTTTAGTAAAAGCGTGTGAAAACCTGCATCGTAAGCAAAGATATATTTAAGAAATAATGTAATATACTTGTTAAAACTTTACTTAATTGTTTAAAATTACATATATTTCGCAACTGATTTAGGCATAAATAAAATAAAATAAACAAGAAAGCACAAGTTACTGAAAGATGTTTCCTTTAAATGCATTTTAGATGTCATATATTTGTACTTATTGGAAAGTTAAAATTTCTATAGTTTCTGTAGTTTTGGGTGCATGAAATTATGATAATAATCTATAATATTTTTATATATTTACTAATTATAAAATATCTGTAAATTATATACGGTTCGTGAATGTTCTGTTTGTATAATATATATAAATTATAAAGATAACTAAAATTATATACAACAATGTTTTACTTTATAGGTTATAACTCCATAAAGGTGTATCTCAAAAACACTGAAAAATTTAAAAATTTTGTGCATTTCAAGAATTAATTTAATATTTTTAATGTTTCGTGGCAAACAGTATACTATTAAAAATAATTTAACATTTTCCTCTTTTATAACATTACAATACAGTAAGTTCATTAACATAACATATGCATATATGTATATACATATAAAACACTACTATTGAATGAAAATATAGAACAATTATTTCAAAATTATTAAAAAATAAAGCATGAGTGATTGCTATTGAGTTAAATAATTGTTCAATGTTAATGTTTTAAATGATTTTGTTATTTTTATTATAAAGATGTATTCTTATGTTAATTATATATATTTAATTTTAGATAAATTTTTAAATAAAAATATGTCGGTTCAAGTTGACAGTATTAAACAAGATGAGAATACTGTTGAACGAACTAATAAAAGACAAATGATCGATGAAAGTTATGAAATGATAACAAAAGCGCCAAAGGTAGAACCAACTGAAGATGTAGTACAAAGAAAAAACAACGCTAAAAGGAAAAACTTTGTGATAATGTTAGGTTACCTTGGCAGAAATTATTTTGGTATGCAAATTAATCGTGGTACGAAAACTATTGAAGGAAGTTTATTATCTGCTTTATTGAAAGCAAATTTTATTACGGAAGAACAATTTGAAGATGTAAGAGAAATTAAATTTCAAAGAGCTGCACGTACAGATAAAGGTGTATCAGCAGTTAGACAAGTTGTTTCTCTACAATTGCGTAAGTATTATATTATTTTACAGTTATATGAATGAAGCAGCGATAATTGTGAATGATATTAATTAAAATAATTAACGTCATTAACTCATAAACAATTGTAGCTAATCATGTAAACAAAGAAGATATAAATAAGTACCTTCCAAAGGATATCAGAGTATTTGATGTAAAGAGGGTAACAAAATCTTTTAATAGTAAAAATAAATGCGATGCTAGAACATACAGATATGTTCTTCCTACATTTGCTTTGGCTCCAGAAGATCCAAATTTTTTACAAATTGACAAAGAGGAAGAAATAGATGAAGAACAACGACTTAAACAACTATCTATGATAGATGGAAAGCCATATCATGAATTCCGTTTGACTCCAGAAATGCTTAACAAGCTAAATGAAACTTTGAAATCGTTAGAAGGCACACATAATTTTCATAATTTTACATCAAAAACGTAAGTTATTTTGTATCGTAAAATCTTAGTATATTACTTTCTCTACTTATTATATTACTTTCTCTTAGAAAACCATTAGATCCAAGAGCCAAGCGTTATATAATATACTTTCGTTGTGTTGAAACATTTATTGCAAATAATATGGAATTTGCAGTACTGGAAATAAAAGGACAAAGTTTTATATTACATCAAATTAGAAAAATGGTATCCTTAGTTATAGGGATTTGCAGAAATATTGTGACAAGTAATACTGTCAAAGATGCATTTTCATTAGAAAAAGTTGACATCCCTATTGCACCAGGTTTAGGACTAAGTTTACATTTTGTAAGATATTTTAATTTTAATTAGTTTCAAATACGAAATAGAATTATTTAATTAAAATCTTCCTTTATTTAGGTACATTATGAATATTATAATGAAAGATTTGGAAAAGATGGATTTCACAAAACATTAGAATGGCAAGAATGTAATGAAGATGTTGACAAATTTTATAAAGAATGCATTTTACGGGATATAATAGATGTAGAAATATCAGAAAAAGTGTATCCTTTTTTTATGTAATAATTTACAGAGTAATTGATTAATATTTTTTAAATTACAGAATACTTTAATAAAAATATTTACCTTGACAAGTGTAATGTAGAATGTTACATTGGCTGGCATCTTTTCTAACACCAAAGAGATTTACATTTAAAGACTATGTAATACAGTGTGAACATGTATCATAAGATCATTGTATTTTTTATTAAAAGTATATTACATATATTTGTCAATATAACTATTTTTAACTATTTTAAACTGTAATATTATTATAAATGTATAAAAGATCTAAAAGAATTTATTTAATTATAGAATATATTCATTTATCGTTGTTTTAAACAAAAATTATTGCAACAGATTATCTCTGCTTACTATATGTACGTCTATTATTTTGATTTTTCTCGTATCTTCCAAGTGTGTGAAATATTAGTTATATGTTATTTCTGTCTCGCTTTAACATATGATCATCAGATGAGAATAAAGCGAATATACATCCGCGTATTTCCCCTCACAAACATACACACAAACAGATAAGAATACTTGTTGCCTCAAACGGGTTATTCCAGATTGATTCAGGATTAGTGACTGAAAGAATTCACCATTAAAGAAGCTAAAGGAATCTTCCCGGCAATTCTTTTTATTATTATGAAAAATACGATAATTATCATTTTAACAATTATATTCAGTAAGTAAATTTTTTTTTTTTTTTTGTACTAAACTAGTTTAGTAGTGACCTTGAATTCTGACAAATTTTTATATATCCCAATCATAGATAATAAGTATATTTGCAATACATGTTATAACATAAAGCATATTCTCATGGAGTGAAATTATATTGTTTATTATATTGTTATTATTAATCGAAATTATAAACAATTTCTTGCAGAAGGATATGCGATATATATTCTTTATAGCTTAATGTACAAATTATAGATTTAAAATAAAATAAAATAAAGAATTTGAAACGTAAAATATATGATTTATTTATTTTATAGGTTTGATGAAACATGGATATACACAATGTGGGTAAGTTAATATATCTTTTTATAAATATACTGTTATTTTACATCAATAAAATATTTTATTTACGCCATTAATATGAAAGTAATAATATTCATTAACAAATTTATATTTCATGAATTTATAACAAAATTCATTAATGTCTTTCTTATAGTATAGAAACATTTCAATGTAAAAATGGAGACTGCATAAAGAGTGAATTATTATGTGATGGACAGGCAGATTGTAAAGATAGCTCTGATGAGACAGTTGTAGAGTGTACTAAACCTGAAATCATATGTCCAAATTATGCATTTCGATGTTCTTATGGTGCATGTGTAGATGGAGATGTAATTTGCAATGGAATACAAAACTGTATTGATAATAGTGATGAAACATTGTCTAGATGCACAGGCATTTCATCCAATGTGTCTTCATCTGCATCATGTAGAAAAAATCAATTCAAATGCACTAATGGACATTGCATTAATATAAGTAGTCTATGTGATGGTAAAGCAGACTGTGCAGATAATTCAGATGAGACATATATGCAATGTGGTTCAATCATGTAAGTTTCAAGATTGAAAAAAAAGTCATAAATTTAATGCTGTATAAATATCTCTGAACTACATTATAATTTTACTTGCATTATAATTCATTTCTGTAGAAATAATCAAAATTAATTTATTAATTAACTTATATGGTATAACTCTATTTGACATATTTATAGCTGTCCAAATTTCTCTTTTCGTTGTGCTTATGGTGCCTGTATTGATGGTGATTTAAAATGCAATGGAGTTAAAGACTGTGCAGATGGTTCCGATGAAGATCCTATAAAATGCAAATATACTACAGGAACGACTCCAACTCCTCCTCCACTTCCTATAACACAGCGTACAATACCTCCTATTAGTTCCAAATTTTGTATTGTACCACCAAAACCACAAAACGGTTATTGGAAATTACACAAATCATATTGCTGTAATGTGCAAGCTGGTGAAGTGTGTAATGATTGTGATGTTCCACAAGGCACACGGTTAGAACCAGGACAAGAATTAATATACAAATGCAATTCTGGTTATAAATTAAGTAAAGATACTCGTCCATTTTGTAGCTTGCAAGGTCAATGGGTAAATATTCCAGAATGTAAAGGTATGAAAAAACATTATAAACTAATATTATTAAATAGTAAAAAGATATTATTGAAATATACTTGTGTTTTACAGAAATACGTTGCAAAGGCTTAGAATCAGCTTCAACAGGTGTTAGTTGTAGACACAATGGTGGATATACTCCATGTTCAAATCCTGTTCCTGGAACAGAAGCAATATTATTCTGTCGTAATGGTTATAAAGAACAGACAAACTTTGCATCATCACGAGTTACATGTAATAAAAATGGTGAATGGAGCCCGAATCCAATACAGTGCATTCCAGGTCCGCTAATGATAAATATTTATATTAATAATTCTTCTGTCTTATTACAAACAGATGTACAAAGAAATTACTCTACGTTTATAGAAGCTTTTGATGATAAAATTGTTATTTATACAAATAAACGGAAAAATAATGATCCAGACAATGATTTGGCATAAGAAATAAAGTTGTTAAAAGTCTGGATTCAATACTAAAAATATAATATAAAATAATTTTATACAGTATTATAATTATAAATTAATATATTATTTCAATGCGTCATAATGAAGGTTTTAATTTAAAAGAAAGTATTATTAAGTATATAAAGTATGTTGTATTATAATCTGTGTGAGATAAGTTGCACATATTAATCATATTTATGTATATTCAGTGGAATTTATATAATATTATAGTAATGCTTATGATATACATTATAATAAAATTAAAGAATTTATAATGCAAATTTATTAATATTTTGAATATTGTTTGTTACCATTCAAATTTATATAATAATTATTTGTTTTTAATGATATGATACAAATATATATTTTAGCATGTGGTATTCTACCTGTACAATATACACCAACTATTGTAAATGGAGCTCCAGCTAATATTTCCGAATTTCCGTGGCATGCTACACTCTATAGGGCGGAGAATACTTTTGCACCAAAAAAATTTATTTGTGGTGCAACTGTTATTCATGAAAGACTTCTAATTACAGCAGCACATTGTGTTTATGATGAAGTGGCTCAGAAACTGGACGATGCTTCAAAATTTTACATAGCCACAGGCAATATTTTTCAAGACTATGATTCTCTTTTACATAATAATATAACGGTGAAAAAGGCAAAGGTATCTATATTTATTACTTTTAGTGTTTCGAATTTCTATAACTATTATAATAATCATGTCCTTTACATATATTTCAGGTAAAACATATATACTATCATTGTGATAGATACAGAGGACTTAGCGGAAATTATGAAAACGACATAGCTATATTGGAAGTTACACCACCACTTACATTATCAAACAGATTAGTACCTGTATGTTTAGATTCGAAGGATGAGATTAAATTAGAAAATGGAATGTATGGAAAAGTCGCAGGATTTGGAAAGACTGCTTCGGGAGAATTTAGTGCAATGTTACAACAAATTACAGTGCCATATGTTTCTTACAGTATGTGTAAACATTCAAGTATTGTTCCTGAAACAGGACAAGTACTTATTACAAATGATAAGTTTTGTGCAGGTTATGTAAATGGTTAGTATAATATTACTGTTTTTCTTTTTAAAATTTAATATAAAATTATAGTACATTGTTTATTTTACATTAAAGTTGATCAAAAATATGTAAATCACAGGGACTTCAGTTTGTAATGGTGACAGTGGAGGTGGATTGATTTTTAGCAGCAATACATTGTGGTACTTAAAAGGTATTGTTAGTGTTACTATTAGTAAAACAACAGGAGGGTCTACAACATGTAACAGTGATACATATTCTTTGTATACTCAAGTTTCCAATCATTTGTTATGGATTCAAGATATTATTTTATCGATAGACCAACAATCATTACTGCCTATGTGTCCTACATAATGAAATGCTCACCATTGCTTATACTCTATCTTAAATGAAATATACTAATGTAACTGAGATTTAAAGTACTATTTACCTTTCTTTTTACATAGAACATGTTGATGAATCTTTTAAGGAATGATCTATAATAATATATATTTTTTATATTAATGTATAATCATTCTTTTATACATAAATGAGGTGTCATATACTATTGAAGTTATACAATGGAGATACAAAATTATACAATATTTCAAATCTATTTAATAAAAAATTTATAAGGTGATTTACACGTTAAAAATGTATGAATATATAAAGTCTTTTGATATATAAACTTTAAATAATATTAATTTTTAATTTATACAAAATAAATTATATACTTTTATAGAAGTGCAACTAGTATTATATTTAAATTTATTATTATTTTTTCTGTTACAAGTATAACATTTATATAAGACCTTGGTTATAAAACAATATATGATAACTATTATGAAATATATATATATATACACATACAAGTACTATAATTACTACTGTACTTGTCACAGAAAGACAAATCATTCTAAACAGAAGTTGGTGATATCCATATTTTATCTATGTTTACACACATTCATATTGTTTTGATATCTTTTCATTGTTAACCCTTTTCGGTAATTTAGATGATACATGGCACACAGTAGCGTCTATTTAAAAAATATAATATCAAACATAATATTAGACGTTAATAATAAAACTAATATAAAATTACAATACAAAGAAATATAATATAAATATTTTACCTTCAACATGTAAGTTTCTTAAGTTCTTTTGAAGTTCATCTATGGTAGAACTTAATTTAGTATTTGGTACTGAAGGCAAAATATTTTCATCAAGTTTCATTAATTCTGCCAATTCCTTTTCTAAATCAACATTTGAATCATCATTCTCAAGAGACTCTGATAATATACATTGTACTTCTTTTTGCTCTTCCAAAGCCTGCAATTTCGATCAACATAAATATTTTAATATAAGAAAACTAAAAATTAACTATTTAGTTCCAAAATTTACTCACTTCTGACAGGTCATCTACAATATCTTTAACATTAGACTCTGATAAACAACTCTCGTTAAGTTTTTTTAATACATCTGATCCTATTTTGTAAGCTGATATCACAGTAGTATTTGTGTGAGTATTTTGAATACTTGCTATAAGGCTTTGAATATTGTTAAGTGTTTGAGCTCGCTTTTCAATAGTACTTTCCAATTCTTTCTTTTTTCTCAAATATGTTTTTGCTACCTGTCGTAAACCTTTTGTTAAATATGACTTTGCTTCACTAATAATATTAATTTTTTCTTCTTCCATAAGTTCTATTTCTTTCATAAGTATATTTTCTTGTTTCATTAACTTGTATAAGCCTTCATCAATTTCTGTTATACAATCTGATGAATGTGCAGCGATTTTAATCAATAATTCACTTTGATTTTCATTATTTCTAAAAACCACCTTTTTTTCACGCATCAACCATATTAAGATTAACATTATAGTATTATCTAATATATTTTTATCTATGTCAGATTTACAACTTTTTACTAGTTCAGAAAATGGTATAAGAATACTTTCCTTTTTTCTTTCTAAAATAGAGAGTATAACATCTCCAAATTCTTTAATGATTTGTAAATGTATATATCTAGTTTCTTTGTTAATTTCATTATTAACAACATAACTTCTAACTTTTGAAAATGACCATACAAGTGGCTTTTTCACAAATGTATCAATTGACCATGCAGTCCATGATTCACAGGGTTCTTTCAAAAATTCAGTTTCTGGAATTATTTCATTATTCCTGTAATATTATATAAATTAATCTTTTATGTAAATTGTTCTTAATTGTATTTTTATAATCTATGAAGATAATATTACCGACGTAATTCTTCAACAACAGTTACTAAACAAAGCGGTGTACAACCTTTTCTTCTAAAAGCACCATTTAAGTCTGCAATAGAAAAGCTATTTCTCTTAGTGTATTTTAACCATTCATATATTAAATTTTGCCAAAATTTATATTTCGATACCCAATCTTGTGGATTAGCAGATATAGTTCGGAAAGGGGAAAACAAAGCACTGATCCTTTCTTCTTCATTCCAACATTTAGGCATTTTTTCAGAGGGAAGTGGTAAGTTATTATCTACATTTTCAATTTTTGTAGTCATTTTTTTAGCTGAAAGAATATTTTTTTAAGTTAGGTTATATTTTTACATGTAAAAATAGAAAACATAAAACAATAATATTTACCTTTTTATGATAATATTAGTTCTACTATATATGATTAAAATCTTTTTTAATGTTATCAGATATTAATAACTTTTCATTATTAAAAAGTTGAAGAATTTTCCTTTAGATAAAACTGTCATAACATCGTTTTTAGAACGTAGTACAAGCACCTAACCGTGTAAATGCTAAGTAGATTCAGTTATTATTCTATCTATTACCAGCTTTGCTATTATATGAATTCACTCACTTTGTCTATTTTTTTTTTTTACAAATTTCCAATTTTGTAAAATGCAGATATATTTTTAAGTTGTGAAATACATTTGCTTAGACTAACGTGTATTACAGTAAATTTCTTATTAAAAAAAAAAATGCTTCGATGCTAGAAATGATTTGCAAAATTCAAATTTAGGCAAACTGACATTTTATATTATGTACAACAATCATATTTCTACTTCTGTTGACTTTACCAACTTTAGTACATAGTAGAATTGAAAATAATTCCTAAATTCATTACTATAAATCGTAGAGGGTATAGTAAAACTTCTAATTTTTTACATGGTCGACATTTCAGAACATAGGACACAAAGTTCCATAAAATTGGTCTACCCTGTATCTTGTGTAAAATATTTTTCCTATTTTACTGTTTCGCTTAATTTACTTAACATGGCAAAAATGGCAAGGATTAAATTGTTTCTGGAATCAATTTTAAAGAAAACAGGTATCTTTATATAATTGATTATTTCATATCAAAAAGATGTTTACATATTTAGTACCGTGATCTCATTTATATAAAATAGTTATATGAATAATAAAACCGTTTCACACGGAGATGCTACGATATACATATATACATATACTGAATATATGTATGTCCGACGATACTTCTCATACGAAAGCGACAGACGGAACATTAGAACTAGAGAGGAAACGGGAGTACTCACGCTTGTAGTTAGTCTAGTTGTTTCACAATACAGGTGCTACACCATGCGGCCAGGTGCTGAGTTCAACTAAAATTAGCATACACAAGAACCTAAAAAATTAGGCATCTGCCCTGTTTGGTTGTAATTTAGCATATACAGGAACTTATTGAGTTTCACGCTACAAGAATCTATTTAATTGTACGGTCCTACGGAAAAGTTCATATTTACTTTTCTATCCAAGATAGACAAGTATGAGAATGACAAAACCGCGCAATAATGAAACTAATTGTAAGTTGCCTAAGAAAGGAAAATTAATCGTTCATATCTTTGAACAATGTTTGTTTTGAAAGACCATGTCAAAATTTTTACGTTACGTTAGTAAAAGTTTAATTTTAAAAAAGTCAAAAATAAAATAAGTTTCACTTTTAAATTAATACCTAGATACATTGTTTCAGCAATATCTGACATTGAATCATGTTATGTTAAACGATCACGGCGGGCCGTCGAGCTTTTTGGTGCGTCAGGACAACCTCCCCCTTGTTTTGGAACGAATACAATAGTGTGCAATTATTCAGAGGATCTTTTTATGTAGTTATCGAATGTTTTCTATATTCGATAAATGGAGGCAAGATATAACGATTTTGAGTCTAGCAAATACGGCTTGAAGACCAAGAATCCAGTGCATTAGTTAAAAGATTTTGCACTGTTTAAGTTTGTTTCTTTTTATGCTATTTGTTGTGTTGAGTATTTATACCAGCACATGGCCGCATGGTGGAACACCTGTACTGTGAAATAACTAGGCTAACCACAGGCGTGAGCACTTCCGTTTCCTCTCTGATAAACAAATAGCAACATTCATACGGTATGGTGGTCTGAACTTGCGATACGCATATCGTGATAACAACATATGATTATAATATAACCATTTTTAATATAATTTCTATAAGAATCGTATTTGAAATTATCTTAAGTTAAAGAATGTAAATATTATTACTGCTTGAAGATCAATTAATATAAATGGTTGTTAATAGTAGCTAATGAGTCATGACACGACGTCACTAATCCACTAATTCTGCTACTTTTCTCTATTACCACCCGATCTTTTCTCTTAATTCCCCCTGATCTAACAAACCTTAAAACTTTATTGTATTTATAGTTTGAGGTTATAAGTATCTGTCATTGTTACTACCACTGTCACTCTTTTTGAAATTCGATAACAATATTAACTTTTTATATAAATATCTTTACATGTAGAAATTAATATTCAGTAAATATTGAAACATAATAAAAATGTCATCGTCTTTAGGTAAGAGAATATTGTTATTATTAGGTTAATGTTAGTTTCATTGTTATTATAAATTAGATAATATATATTAAAGTAATGAGTTTTTATATAATAACGTTAAAACTTGCTTAGTTTTTGAATTTATTTTATAGATTCTATAATATTCCTCATTCTTGTGGCATTTTTGTGGGGTGTAACCAATCCATTTATTAAAAAAGGAGCTAGAGGTTTAGAAAACGTGAAATCATCTTCTAAATTTCGCCAATTTTTTAAAGAACTTGCTTTTCTTATTACAAATTTAAAGGTTTCATTTAAAAGTTCTATTATCTGAAATATAGAGATGTGTTACAATTTTAATAATTATTCTTATTTTTATAGTACATTATACCATTTGTCATTAATCAGTGTGGTTCTATATTATATTTTTTAACTTTGAATAAAGTAGATATATCATTTGCCATTCCAGTCACTAATTCTCTTACTTTTGTAACAACGGCAATAAGTGGTTGGATTTTGGGTGAAGAAAAGATACACAAAAGTTGGTATATAATTTGCTACTTTTTAATAAAATTTATAATGGAATTTATGTGAATTATATTAATTTTCAGATACATACATGGGAATGATATTGATTTTGGTTGGAACAGTCCTTTGCTCTTGGGATAAAATAGACAATACTATACAGCTTTAATCTTTTTAGCATTTCATTTTAGAATGTTTTATTAGTTGTAAATAGCAATTAAAATTTTAACGGATTCATTTGTTTTGTTGTCTTAAATAAAATAATATTTATATTACAATAATTATATAGATATAATTATGTTGATGAGAATATAATCATATATTTTATGATTATATAGATCAGAAATAACAGGTTACATGCTATTATAAAATACATGGAATTTATGACACTGATTTGTTCTTAGTACTGAAAATATTTGGTATTATGCTTATTTATTTATTTCAGATTAATAACTGTGTTACACATGAAATATAATTCATCTTGGGACTTTAATCCTTCGACATTTAACATTTTTATTTCGTACACTTCTGAAGAAGTAAATAATTATATTAATAGATAATATAAATTTATAGATGGATTGATACATTGTCTATATATTCATGATATTTACATATGAACTATAATCATCAATATATACATGACAAATAAACAGCACCAAAGAGGAAGGAATATTGTAGATGTATTATCGAATTCACATCGTTGTACGAAATAATAGCATATTACAGTAAAACAGATTAAATTCTGTAAGTTTTTTCGAAGTGTCTTGTTTTACTGTTGACATCAAATGTTCACAATTAATTTGTAAAATTATAAAATGTGGTAATTAATAACCAAAGAAAAAGATCAAGTGGAAACATAATAAAGCAAATATAAAGATCATTGTTAGAAATAAAGATTATTATTACAAATATTTACAATTAGTATATGTAAATGAGATTGAATTGATCTATGCACAATAAACATTTAGAAATTATACATATAACTGCTAAGTATCTCCTTGTACACTCAAAGATGGTGATTGTTATGATAAAATTTAAGAAATATTTTTTTATACTGTCACTCTTATCTTAAAATATAATCAATATATTAAGAAAATACCTTGCATGTTCAGAAATTTTGATTTCAGTTGAAATAATGTGTATGGATACTTAGAAAAACGGAAATGGCACTCTGATTCACGGTGAAATGAAATTAATTTCTTCCGTTTTTATAAACCACAAAAGAAAAAAAGGTAGTAGTGTAGTGTTGGTTCTGAATGCATTCTCATCTTATGCAACAAATTTAATTTGTTAAATTTGGCAGAGAGAAGGCTGTGTTGTGAAAGGAATATTAGGTTGTGAAGATCTCATTAAAATAAAATTTGATGCTTTAGATAAGTATGTGTCTTCCAGTTGTGTTCTTTTTTTGTTGGTCCTCTTCTGTTGCCAGTTTAGATTCAATCATCCAAAAGGATAGTGTGTCAGTCAATGAAACAACTAGAAAATAGTGTTTTAACAATGTGTGTACATATTCAGATAATTTTACATTTTGTCACGAATCCGCATGTGGCTATAATTCGTTCACAAAAGTAGTTTAAGCGCAATATGGTTCACAAATCAACGTCATAATTAAATTTACATTATTAATTGTAGTTATAATGATTATATATTAAAATAACAAACAGAAACTTGTCAATTTTTTTTATTCGGTTAATAAAAATTATTTATTTAATCATTAAACCGTTTGCGATCTAAGGCGGATTTTTCATTGTACATTAGAAGAAACAAAATAAAGTGATAGAATAACTTGTTTATAATTATGTTCTTTGCGAGCACGGTGGTGGACCGACGAATGTGTTATCGTTAATCCCTTACGATTACGAATTACATACTTATGAAACTCAAGACTAGCATTAATCAATGGCCTGCCCTTCAAGCACGGGATTTTTTACTTTTCAGCTTAAACCAACCCGCACTCTTATTCGGATCGCGTGGAACCGATGTGGACCTGCTTAATTCTGGTTTTGAGTTAGCGCTCCGTGATTTGGTGGCCAACGATTCCGTGGAAACAGTTCTATCCACCTTCTGCTTGTCTTTCGATTTCAACGTGCTACGATTAATCGTGCCTGGAGTAATAAATATTGTGCATTAATTCGTTATTCTGATACATGATTTTTCACATATGAAATGTGGATAAAAAAAATAGTCTTCCATAAATAAAATATTTTCCTTTTTTCATTTATTTACAAAACCTCGTAAAAGTTTGTTTTTACTTTAACACAATTATTTTAGATTCAAATTCACATTTGTTAAAGTTGTTACATCAAAAATTCAAAATATTTCTGTGAATTTTCTATCCACATTTTATATACATATATTTTATATACATTTTATATACTTTATTTAATTTTTACCGGTTTTCGAGAGATTATCTTTGCTTCGTCGTATATCTTTTCCACGACGACTTAGCGTTTCACGACTTCTCTGCCTACGTCTCATAGTCGCTAGCGGCTTTGGATGCAGTTGTTGATCGTAATTTATTTCGAAAGGTTCTCTATAGTGTCTAGGCTTCCAAGGTGCAAGAACACTGACACTTCTCGATACTGTTCTCGTGTGTGATTGAAGTGGTCGATTTAATTCCTCCCTGCTCGCTGCTCTACGTCTCTCATTCGGACCAGGTATTTCGCCCACTAAACAAAAATATAAGTCGTGTTTTAGATATCGAAATACAAGATATAATTTATCGATTACGATAGTTTTTATAGCAAGGCAAATGGAATCATTTTTATAATGTTAGTAAGTATGTAAGAATTCATAAAAAATAAAAATAAATTTCAAGTAATTATTTTACAAAGCGTAATTATTTTACATGTGAAAATATGGCAATGAATATTACTCCATCAAGGTCAGATTTAATACAAAAAAATAAAATAGCTACAAAAAAAAAAAGAATTGTCAGACCTCTCATTATTATTCTTTTCTCAAGAAGAATAATTTAGGAACTTTTTAACGGTACAAAATAAATTTGGACATTTCCTTATTG
This sequence comes from Bombus soroeensis, assembly GCA_014737365.1. Taxonomy (NCBI): domain Eukaryota; kingdom Metazoa; phylum Arthropoda; class Insecta; order Hymenoptera; family Apidae; genus Bombus; species Bombus soroeensis. The sequence continues at coordinate 519,718 of JACXIL010000019.1, read as the reverse complement.
AAGTTTTGAAACTGTTTAACATTGAATATGTATTATATATTTAATTGTTATAACACATTTGACAATTGTTAATAATTACCTGTAGCAGCATGAAGATATACAACAGATCTCTGTGATCTTTGAGAGTTCTGACTTTGTTGACTGCTATCTCCTGTTGTACTCTCACCGGAAGACAATGCGCTTTCAGCGAGCCTTGGTGGTTTCCGGGGTGGAGACAAAATACCCAAATTGTGGCGATTGGAATTCGTAACATCACGCCCTGAACAGGCATGGTCGTCTCGCTTGTTTCTATAAAACGCAAACAATTATATGTGCAATAAAAATTAATTTATTATTTTGTACATTTTTTATGCACATTTTATTGCTTCGAGCACTTATAGGTATTTACCTTTTTGAAAAATTTGAAAAAAAAGTTTATATAAAATACAAAAAATAAAAAAAAGAAATTAATAAATAAACGTAATGGAGAAGGGAGATACCCGAGATTTCTTGTGATACGTCTCCCCCGATAATTTGCCATTTAGCAAAGCATTATCGTAATTGCTATTATGTCAAATGGATGCAGCCCACCTGCGATCTCTATTGGAAGAAACAGACTCCTGATCAGTGTCTCCAAAGAAACGTAAATTTTTTTGTACAGAGACACGTTCGGGTGCGGATGAAGCTTCCTCGTCCTCAGTCCCGGTGGTTAAGATTTCGCTTTCCGGTATCCTAGGCTTCTTATCCACTGTCTGAAACAATCAAATTAATGCAAGTAATCAGTAACGTAGTCGCGGGATTATTTATGAAACAGACAACAAGAAAGAAACAAGAAACACGGAAGTCGAATAGAACTCGACATACGATGGTCAAGTTTCTTGCCATAATTTTGTAACTATGGACAATAAAAAAAGAGTGGTTCAAATAAATGTTATTCGGATGGATAAACTCTATGCCAATAACAAAAAATTAATACAATCTTTCATTTAAACAAATTTAGAGGACGTCCCTTTTTCCCTCCAAAAGTCGCCTCAAACAAATGGGCAGTCAAATTGGTTAAAAAGTTAGCCTCGCCTGTACCATTTAATCAGAGCAAAAATGAAGTCAATATCTTCAGTAGTTTCTGAGAAAACAATTTGTAACACTATATTTTTGTTACCTTGAATAACAAGAAAAACAAACATTGCCTTATTTAATTAAAAAAGAAAAAAGCACGGATTTATTCCATTAATTCAAAATGATATATGAAGTTCTTCGTGATAACTAAAGAAATTCATGCCAAGCCGAAGTCCGAAATAATAGATCTTTTTAAGGAGCAATATAAAAGTGGTACGAAACGGGAAGGAAATAAGATTATAATTCGTTGACAAACGAACGAAGAAGAGCAAAAAGGAATGCGTGCAAAGAACAGAATAATTCGATATGCTCTACATTATATGAAATATAACAAAGCCTAGTAGAAAGATATATTTTTTACACGAACGAGAAAAATACTGGTGTTTCGCTTGTTTTCAATGTTTCCATCCGTGGCACTCTCATGAGTCATGATCTCTGGTTCCCTGGTCCATCGACTCATCCTCTATAGATTATCGTCTACGGTAAGATTCACGCGCACGCAATCATCTCGAACGGCAATAGCCGCAGAGAGACGGCCAGGCGCGGCCTATCGAAGCGGTTAGAGAGAATCGAAATCGGTGCCTGACAGAGATTATTCCGCGGACGATGGTTGAAGCTAGGCAGCCCCCTGATCGGCACTTAATCTCACGATTAAATTAAACCACAGAGCGCAGAGTTAGTTAAGCATTTAATCAAACAGGTAATTGGAGGTTGTACCGGCCTAATGGCTCCGCTCCGTAGCGACCTTTACCGACTGATGAATGCACCAACTTGCTCAGTCGGCTCGCCGCGAACTCGATAACCGGACACACGATCCATCCGCTCGTTATCAGATGCAACTTGTAAAAATCATATACTCTTAGCTTCTGAGTCTCTCAACGTAAAAAATATCCCGACTTCTTGTCGATTCCATAGGAGTTTGTATCCCTGTCATTGTAGGGTGGGGAGGGGGGATGTGTGACGTTGAAGAAAAAACTAGGGGTGAGATATTTGATATTTGGAAATCTTGAAACCGGAAGCTTTTGTTCTGTTTTTGTGATTCGAAACTCTTGAAACCTATGTAAATAATAATTTGTATAAATAACTTACGAGAATATTGTGACTCTATGGTTTTATTTTTATTTAACTGATAGTAAATCAATTGAGTTTCTAATCATTTAGCGTTTGAAAGAATTGAAAAAACTAATTTCTTTTAATTGGAGTTTTTCGGAAAAAATATTTTTTAAATTAGTTAGTTCGACGAATTAGAATTACAGATACTGATAAATTAAGAACAAATATTTTACAGGTTCATATATGACATTATCGATAATAAACAGTTTGATATCTTTAAAGTAAGCTCTTTAATTTTCGATGCAAACATGTCGCGTCACTGTGGAGGTGTTCATCGTGATATTATGCATATAACATAGCTGGGTACCTCGGAATCCTATTCTCTACTATAATGTCGCCCACTTATTACCAATTTTGGAAAGGGTCTCGTGGAATACGTTCGCGGAATTTGATTACTTTGGAGAACCGTTTCGGATGAATGATGTCATAAACCGGAATACTTTATGCCGTCTTCCCTTCATCATTTGTATCTTTTCCAAGTCGAAACGTTCATAAATCGTTGGGTAAATTTATAACATGTCTCATTACTTCTTATGAATTTCTTTAGGGATATTGATTTAATTGTTAGAATATGATGTGTTCTCATAAGGACTGAAACTTACTTTAATGTTCGACTTGTTCTTCCTTGACAGAGACTTGAACCAGCCCTTTCTCTCAGCTTCTTGTCCCTGATTCTCTCTGGTAAGGGTGTTGCTTGACTCGCAAAAGGATTCCTCTTCTCTGGTGAGTGTACCCGTAGATCTTGACAGCCTTGTCGGTCTGGGCGGGCTGGGACTGCCGCTGGGAGTGGATAAGCGTCTTCGTTGGCTGTACTCTTCCTGCAAAGAAATATCGAAAATATACTTTCATGCACCGGCCTCCAGGAATTCGCACATTTTTCAGAGTATATAGAGGATTACTATACTATCAAGTGCATAAATAAAATAGTTGTACAGCAGATCATTCTAATCTATATAGATACATTACTTCCTCGTATAGAGTTTATTAATGATTGAAAATATAAATGAAACACAACTTGTTCATAGAAGAATTTAGAATAAATTGAAAGTAGGACTTTTTCCTAACAATATCCATAATCATTCGGTGATTGAAGCGAGGAATGAACGAGCGAATGAATTTCCTCTTTCGAGCATACATATATACGCGAAGCACTAAGATTTTTGATACAACAGTAGCCAATTGAAAAGAACACAGCAAATGGAACTCATGACGAAGATAATTCGATCGGAGATGAATTGCGTGGCTGGTATAACTTAATTCGACGATTGGTAGCTGGAAATCCCAATTTTTCTTCCCCTTCAATTTATCGGTCCACTTTGTTCAAGGAATTTAAACTTGAATGAAGTTAAGTCATGATAACGAACACTATATTTCCATAGCAGGTAAAGAAGGATAGTATTCATGAAGTTTCGATCTTTCGGTCTTAAAAATTCAAAATAAACTAATTAAATCGATATAACGAAGGAGTTAAACAATTCTTTTTTAATGGTTCCATTGTTTCGATTTTCTCATTGTTTAATAAATTTGACTTTTAAATATGGATAAAGAGTAACGGGTTGGTAACAGGTTAAAAGTATGGTACTATCAAATGTTAATTATTGGATTATCAAAAAACTCAAACTTAAGAAAGGATTATTTCTTTAATCAAATTCTTAATCTTCAGCAGAATACTGTGAATGTGATATACATGTCGTATTTTGTTATTTTGAAGTTAATAATATTGATATTAGATTGAATTGTAACTTATTTGCTATTTTAATGCATGTTGCATATTATTATTTATTTCCATTGAAAGAAGAATACTTCGAAAAAAAAGTTAACTATAGTTAGTTTTTATAGTTCGTTAATAAAATAATGCATATTTCAGTGTCCTTAATATTTTGATATTATAACGAAAATATTTTCTAAATTATAAAGGAGGTAGAAAATGTAACTTTTCAATTGCAATGTGGATTCGAAAAAATTCAATAATGTAAACTGAATAAAAAGAAATTACAAATATAACGTTACGTTAACCCTTTAACCTCAATAACAAGTAAAAGAAAATAGTAGTTTCATAAGAAGCAAAGAGAAAAAAGAAATTTGATAATCGAGTACCGATCATCGAGTTTCAGCGTTCCATTTCGTTAGTTGAGATCTGGTTCGCATGCATATAACTCGAAGAAACGCGGGTAGACGCGTGTCCGTTTCATTCTCGGCGACGTCTACGTCGTCATTATTATTATCAGGTTTTGCATCACCACCATCATCAACGCTGCCACCTCCGTCATTTACCCTCGCTCTCTCGCATGCATAACACACCGGCCACGGACAGCTTCGGGCGTTTTATCGCAACTCTGCCTGTTTATTCATCGATACTCTGTAAAAGAGCCACTATGGTAAGCATGTATAAGAGCGTCTAGCCATGCTGTATCTATTGTTCCTGTTTCAAGGAAATGTTGCTCCTCGCATAGGAACATAATTTTCACCGAAGAAAAATATTTTGCGATTCTCCAGCTGATATCCTTAGCTTAAACTAATCATATTCAACCGTTTTTAAAATTGCATAATTTGGTTCGTTTACGCAAGCTTGATGCTCTATTACTTTTACTATGATTTTAATATTGTATGTAGTATGATAAATACTTTTAAGACGAAGAATTAACTGTTATTCCACGAAGTACTAATTATCATATCGAAATATCAATTATTTTTATAATATGTAATTGTACCTCCATTTAAATTTCTTATTTGTCACAGGACAGAAATCTTAGTTCCCTTAAGTATGTATATATCAGTCTATTGATTGAGAAATTTCATTCTTAGATAGTGTTGTCTTAACTACGTAGTTAAATTTAAGAGATGATTCCCTACATGAACCAAAATTCGTTTTGTGAGGATATTAAATATTCGTCAATATATATTAAAAAATGAAACTCTTCTTTTTCAAGTTTTCTTTAAATGTGGATTTCACAGTATTTGAGGACCGATGTCCCCATTGTCTGCACTAAACACATTTCTAGATTAGATATTTTTTGGTTCCTTATATTCGCATTTATATTGTAGCGAATGTAATAGATATAAGAAGAACTTCCAAAAGTATGTTAAGAAATAAAAATCGTTCGTTATACGTGAATAAATATGAAAGAACAAAACGTGCACTAGGCACGTTCCTAGATCCGCGGTCATCTAGTAACTATGCCTGTACTGGTTATATATTTGAGGCAGAAGGGGGCGCCGTACGCTGTGTTCGCGGCGCGTACGGCGCGAAGGACCGCAAGCTACGATCAACCAGCAGTGCATGCGTTACCAGCGCAGCGGACCTTTCGATACGCAATATAATAACATATCGCGCGTACGCGGCCGCGGCTCGTACCCACCGCATAAACTCTTAAATGACTCGCAATGAATAGCCCATATCGCGGAATCATCTGCATAGTACAAGTACGGCGCACTTCCCTCGTATTCTCCATATATACGAGCAACAATATCCCGTGTGCTTCCCATAACGAGTCGTGCTATGGATCAACCGATGCGACGCGACGGTTCGACCGACCGACGACGAGTCTCGGGGACGGTTACGGCGACGGCCACGACTATGAGAGAAGAAGAAGAGAAGGAAAAAGGAGAAAGAAGAAAAGAGCAAGGGTTCTGTACCCTACGGACATTGTGACCCACGCACCGTCCTGCTAACTCTTATAGCACCGCACGTTGCTCTTCCTCCTCTCCCGTTTTTCTTCCCGCTTCGTTCATTCTTCTTTCCTTTCGTCTGCTTATCGACCTTCCTCTCTCCAGCTTCATCGCAGAACGCGTTATGCCCGGCTACTCCCTCGTAGGGACTGGCGTGGGCCGTCAAAGATTGGCCTAGGTCTGGGTTCTGCGCCTGTGCACAGCGCGTCATCCACCTCGCGGCCCTGTGCACGCGCGTGCTGCTTACTTGCACGCACCAACGCTTCCCAACCTGTCCTACATCCCTCTAGTGCGCACGCGCTATGTTAGGTTGTTTCGCGTATATACGTAGGTATGCGTGTATATGGTGACACAATCCCGCATGCATATGCATCGACGTAAGGCTGCCTATTCTGTTTCCAATCATATGCCTGTGTCCTTCATGCGTGTAGGTGCGTATTTAAACGTGTGTTACAATAGCGTTGCAAAGGCGAGTGGATGAACGAGGCCTGTTTATCCTCGACGCATAACTCTGCAACATTAAACCGACTGCCGTGGGTTAGCGTAGATTACGCATAAATCCAAAGGAGAAGCTATTTACGACGTCAACCGACACCCATTTTAACCCTATGGATTTTTCCATTTCTTTGTTCGACCGACTTGTTTTTGGACGGATAAAAGAATCTGTTAAGGTAGGGTAATTTTATCTTATGAAAAACAAAAAAAGCGGTGACATTTGATAACGTGTGAATTCGATTGAATTCGGTTGGTTCCCACGTGACCTACATTTGTGCAGTCCCGAAAAACCTATAGCCAAAAAATTGGTTATATGGCTATATTCCGTAGAATCCATTTAATGTCGCAAAGTTTTAATAGTTTATAGTGTTAACAATTTCTAATTATTTAATTTCTCTTTAATTGCATAATAACTGTACAAACATCATAAACCATCAGCTTACATGGCGTTTATGCGATTAATATACTTACTATAATATACTTTGATTTGACGTAAAATTGACACGAATATCCACTAAATTCTCATCAACGACAATATGCAATACAAGTGAGATTCAAAATCATCGCATAAATTCTCTCAATTGTTTCCTTGGCAGTATGCCAAATGGCGGGAAACGTGTAAGAGCAATCAGCCCCATCTATGTATCGAGAGCAAAGCCTCTTTTTTGTTGCGTTTTTCTGCACTCTATCAAGATGCGTAGCCCCGATATAAATCGACAGGGTTCGAGAGCCGCAAAAAGCATCCATCTTAAATAGAATGTACGCAGATTGAAATCGAGCTGACCGCGCGTTGGATCTCATAGTCTTGACGTTTCTTTTTGGAATCGACGGATGATGTGCCACGGGATTACAGCGTGCGTGTAAAACCGAGAGTCGAGAGTGACCGGTGAAGAAGAGTTTAGGGGAATTGAACACGAGTAAGGGAAGTGCGAAAAGGGAGGCGACGTTGGAGCGAGAAACAAAAAAAGAAGAAACGAAATACGACGAAGGGGAAGATTGAGGAGCGGGGAGGAAAATAGGGCGCGCACCGTATAATGTTGGCGCGAGAAAAAGTATAATGAGAGGGAATCTCGCCGCTGTAAGTACAAAGGAATATTATAGTAAGATCTGTAACGTGCAAAGCCGCAAAATAAACGAAGTACGCGTAATGGGGTATCGGCTCTGTCGTCTCCCCTGTGGTGCACCTTTAGCTGCCACGCACGCGTGTTACACTCTGTGTGTAAGGGATACAGAGGGAGCCAGTCAGGCCTGCGCAAACAGACCAATAAGAGCAATGTGCGGTAGCAAGGGAAATGAATGAGAAAAGCGAAAGAACAAGCAGAGAAAAGCCGCGAGACACGATACAAGAAACGTCGATCTTGCATACTTCGTCGGTAGAGAATAGGATATGGTTGTTGTACATTTAGAGTTTTCTAAGCTTGCTGCTTTAAACTACGATTCTTTCTTGGTACGGTTATTACTTTAAACGATGTATGTATTGTTACTTTAATTGAAAAAATAGCAGTTCATGTTATTGATGGTTTGGCTTCGTTTAACTATTATACTTTCGAATATGGAAGAGGAAGTATAGCTTGATATAAGTCGCAGAATGGACTGAATGAAATTGATATTTCAGATTCTTGAAAATATAAAAATATAGATATTCATTTCAAGTACATAAAACATTGTTATAAGATAGATCCTTACTATTAAAAAGATATATATATATATATATATATTTGTGTAAAAAGTTATTCCCATTACAAGAAGCATAATCTCAAGAATTTTTTTTCAAGTTCATTTCGAAAGATCACTTAGAAAACCAGCGAACTCATATAAAATCAACACAGATTTACGAATACGAATTTTAATTTTCGTGCAATCAACGCACAAGCATGATATGCATCTGTGTCCCAATTTCACAGGTCGGCTGTTTGAAACGCATTAATCGTGACTCAGGAATAAAAACAAAAAGAGGAGCAGAAAAAAAACAGACGGGTCGATCCCTCGAAGCATGATGCGCGCTTGTAAGGTTCTTGTTCTTACGAACAGCGCAAGGTCGTCCGCTTCAGCGTTGCGGAGCAGCGTCATGGTGGCAACGCCAGCGCGAGGTTTCTAGGAGGCTGTAGGAGAAGAACGAGCTTTGCGCGCCAGTAGAAAACCGGATGCACACTTTTGCGCCCGTGTTGCACGGACGAGCGACCACCACTGCTGCCATTAATAACCGAAGGACCACGCCGCTAGACGGCAGGATAGTGGTGGTACGGTTTACTTTCTTTGGAATAACAATTCTTAGAGAGTGTATCTTCCCGTTGATACACTTGCCCGCCTGTCAATGGGGGCGCTACATACCATGGGAAAGTCTCAAGTTCTTCGAGATCATTTCAAGACTATTCGAGCGAATCGGCCGGAACCGCCCACGGATGGGTTGGCACCCTGCCCTGCCCGTGCATGTTCTCATCTACACGTTTCGCATACACGTACGCGTTGCGATCATACCTCCCCTTGCGCGCTCGCACGCGCATTGACGCTTATAATTGATGAAATGACACTGGCCTAGCCTAGGAAGCGAGCAGGTCAATGCTATCGAACCTTGGCGGCTCGAGAATTGATGTTTGCTTCTTCTGTTATTTTGTTACAATATAAAAGGAAAAAGAAGTAGTTGGAACTTTCATGAGAATCAAAAGGCAATGACATGAGTTTGATTTAAGGAAACGGATACGTATCACCGAATATTATACCATATATAAGTTAGCCATGTTATGCAACAAAATTAAGTTTGTTGTTTGCCGCAATGTTTTACACAATATCTTTTATTTCATGTCTTTGGTGGTGCATCATCAAAATAGCACATGACGCGTTATCAGGTAAAGTGATATTGGCCATGTCGAGTACAGATTGTCGACTCATTTGGATACCCGTTGCAAATGTATAGCGGACTCTTTTATGCACGCCGCGTCTTCACACCCATTACGAACGCGAATATCACCTTCTATTGTAGGAGGATGAGCTGTCGAAGCTCTACCTCTTTTTTTCTTCACGATGGTAAAGAGATAATATCGAGTACATTTTCTACCGTGTCATGATAAATAAACGTTGGCTTTTGCCTTTCGGGTTGGCAGTGTTGTTGCGGTAAGAATGTTGTTAATTATTTCATTAAATACTAGTCCGATTAATATTAATATGCTACGACTATAAAGAATTAAATAGATTCCTTCATAGATTATTTGAAATAGTAAAACGACTATATTAGTCATTTTAATTATGTCTAGCCTAAAATATTCTTACCACCATTGTAAACACTTGAAAGTAATCTTATTTTTAGTATGTATACTGTTTTTCAACTTGCAAAACAAGTTTTCACATGCGTATCGTGTCGTGGATTTAATATTATATGTGCAATGCACAATGCACGAGCAAATAGCGTGCACAAACGGTACAATTGTTAAGACATCGAGTCAAGTTCCTTCGTCACTCTACGTCGTTAAAGCGATGCCTGATCGAGTCCTCCGCTGGCTCAAGAAAACGATCCATTGTGAACCGTCATGCCGCATGATTCCAGCAATGACAAGCTGTATCCTAATCTACAGTTGATATGTTGTAGTCCTGTAAAGTCGAGAAAAGTCTCTTGGAATACTCCATGGCATATACAAGCCAAATACTTATTAATCCTCAATATGTTTATTAACTTATTGACTTAACATCATTGGCTATCATTAGGTTACAAGTGGACCTACAACAGCTTATATTAAGTTACTTGATAGGTAAACAATGAGAAGAAGGATGAGAAGGAATATAAAAGGATATTTCAAGGTTGAGAATAGTAAAGTGGTCTCAAGTTGTTTGAATTCAGGTAACTTGACTAATTTAAACGAGGCTTTACACACAAATCAGATAGGTAGATAATACAGCGACAGTTAGTCGGGAAAAAGCCAATATCTGGTGAGTATCTGGTCTCATTCGAGCCAATATTACGTTGCAAGCAGGTAGGGTGCCATTTACACACGAGCCAGGTCAGCGATACATATTGGCCAGTCGGTTCGGATCCACCGCTTAGATGCTCTCTATGGGTAGTTACCTGGGGAAAGATGTATCTCCCGGTACCAGGCTAGTACAAATCGACTGGTCTCGACACACGGATTTTAAGCCGAACTCGAACGGAAAGAAGAAGAAGGAGATATAGATAAATAGATAGGGAGAGAAGAATATAAAACGGGGAAAGGGGGATCATGTAAAGAGGACAAGGAGAAGAATAGGCGAAGAAAGAGAGAAAGGGAGGAAACACGGCGCGCAATGCGGCAGGTAGAATCGTATCGGCAAATTGCAATCGACGACCGCCTTGTCGGCAACTCCCCGTGGCAACAGGAAAGCGCTGCCGAGAAAGAGGGAAACGAAACTGAAAAGGGAGCACGACGAGGACAGAGAGGTTATCTACTATCCTACAAGTGATACGAATATCCGGCATTGTTTAGGTCTTCGGGGCTAAAGAGTTATCGGTCGTTGATCGTTCTAGGAATCACAGCCTGGTATTCTCATTGATACCTCTTCCTTCTTCTTCTTCCTCCTCTTCTTCTGCTTTTCATACGCGTGGGTTGAACCAATCTGGTTGAGGCTGTTGGATGAAGTTAGGTCAGTTTGTACACGTTACCGGAGACGCGAGCATCTCATTTGAACCATAAACCCGTAACGGGTTTCCACCAAAATAGCAACGAGCTATTATTTCTAGCTTACGAGCACATGATGCAAAGACAACGGTGCTTTCAATCTTTTTTCGATAGTGAAAGCGGGATATAGTTATCCCGTGAATCGAGATCAGTAGAATTTACAGCGATGGTGAACGATTCCCTGTACGGTGGAATTTTCTGCGTCCTACTTCTTCGGGTTTTATGTAGGAATTATGTCACATATGTGACATATTTATTATACTAGTTTGACACGTCGTCCGATTTTTCTGCATGTTAGTTTTCAAGACCTAAATAAGTGGATGTAGATGACATGATATTCAGTATTTGTCATTTGATGGATGAGGTATTCGAGTATTTGCGTAGAAGTGAACTATAGATAATGTTCACTAAACAAAAATGCAATTCATAACACGATTGTCGCCTCAAAAACTAGAAGCTTGAAACTGAACTTAATAAGCTTGAAAGTTTGAAATCTAATAATTCTAACAGTATCGATCACTATGAACGACTATCATGAATCGCGGAACAGCTAAACAAATCCGTTAAAGTAAGCAAGCAGATGTTTTCGCACGGGGTAAGCCACGAGGCGTGCGAAGATTTGTTAATAGTACAACTATTTCGAGAATCTCGGGATCTCACGGTTGAACCTTTTAACCTCTTATCTATCTCGCCCGACCTCAAGCTGTTATTTGCGAGCGCTTAAAACTCTCTGCCAGTTTAGAAGTTGATGTTGTCTAGCGCTAGAGTTTCTTACTTTGCCATGCTTCGTTGTTATTGTTACTGTCGCATGTACATCGGCTGTTAGGTGTATAAACGATACACCAGCGGCAGTTCGTATTACTGACTGTGAGAAATCATAACTGGGGAATGGACGAGAGGAAGAAGGCAGCAACGCGTAAAGCCACGCTCCGCGATGCGTCGTGTCTCGTTCGACCTCTGAAAAAGACGTCAGGAGACGTCTGCCCCCGGGAGGCACGCACTAGCTCCATTGCGTTTTCTTCCTTTCGCTTTTAATCTGCATTCATTTCGACTTTACCTACTAGAGGGTAGTCTAATTTCAATCTCTTCCCTTTTGTGCTTGTCAAATTTTCCCCACGGCTTTGCTTTCTTCGATCTTTCATTTATATTTGACCGTGTATTTATCGGGACATCAATTAGTTCCTTTTTTCATGGTTAAGTTAAATTCTTTTACGTTCATTGCGTATTTACAACATTGTACCTTTATAAGTTATTAATTGATTAGACAATTAATGAAGCTATTCTTCCAAGGAGAGCAGTTTTAGAATACAATACGCTGTAAATCAATCCTATGTTACCAAAATTGTCTTTTTATTTGATTTTCGAGCTGGACATGTTTGTCTTTATCCTTTTTCATGTCTGTAAAATATTGAGAAATAGTCATAAATCGAACTATTTATCTTTATAATATTCATAAGATGGATTATCTAACCTTACACTTTCGTATTAAATATTAAAAAAATAAATAAATATAAAAATAAAAATGCTAATGATTGTCAGCCAATGAAACTACATAGGAATATATAGTATATATCCGTATTTCAAAGTACTAAATCTTAAAAAAAATATACCACCTTTTATGGTTTCTAAAGTTACTAGAAAAGTCATCTAAGGGAAAAATACGTGGAAAGGTTCCAATTCAAAACAACTATATCGGCGGTTTACTGTTTATTCAAGAGGCCGTACCGATCGAGTGGAAACGTCCACGTCGCTGACACGAAGCAGCAGTAACCCTAGTCGAGGATCTAGATGTGATCGTTACAATGTCGGTTGAGACAGAGTGGCGTGAGTCGCGGTCGCTTGTCGGAATAGATGTTACCGTCAGCCACTACGAGACACCTCAGCGATCACACAGAACGAAATCGTTTATTTACTGAACGGAAGATTCGCTTATTCATCGCTGCGATTTTTTAAATAATTCAAACATTAGGAGTAAAGTAAAAAGTGCCGAAGTTGAGATTTCGTATTTGAGATCCACCATCTCTCTCCATGATACTGATATATGCTAATTATCATCTTGGTCGATGCCCTTTCGAAGTACAGACGTTTCCAGAGGCATGAAAGCCGTTTTCGAAACAACAAACTGTTTCATAGAATTTCATATAAAGATGATAGCTGTCATATGTCTTTCTAGGGGATATACAAGAGCGATCTCGTCGGCAAATGAAAGATAGCTCGCGAGACGATAGCAATCCGCGTCAAGAATAGCTCTCAGCGTGAAAAGGGCTTCCAATTGCTTCCTGGTTGTTCGATAACAGCCTCCACCCTGCCGGAGGACGATAATCCTGGATTAACAACAGGACGTTGAGTATCGATTGTTTATCGTGTGAAAGCCGCTCGTGAACGATCGTCCATTACGTTCGCCATGTTGCACGCCGTCCCGCTTCTTTAAGGGATGGTCTCTCGAATAACCTTTCTCGGTATCTGCCTTCAGTAATCTCTTCGCAATGAAATTTCTCTCTCTCTTTCTCTTTCTCTCTGCCTCTCACTCAGTCTCCCTTTTGATCCGGAAATTCACAGAATATCGCTTGTAAACGCGATACATTGGGAGAAAATAGTAATAAAGTCGTCCGTGCTGCGACCTCTTTCGGGGAAGTTTGAAAATTGCAGGGGGCGCAACTGTGTTAGAGGAACCAGTGAAAGGAGGACTCGCAAGCATTATGGAAAGACATCTCGTTTAGATTTACTTGATTCTGTGAGGGAAAGTTTTTTATAAAATAGGAAAATAAGTCCCTCCTGATAAAAGATTCAACTTTTTTTGGTAAATTATTTGATATTGTTTTCTGTTGGATTATAATAACTTCCGCCCAATCAACTAACCATATTACTAAATTCAACAAAACAAATTTTCTTGTCACGTATTATTCCCAGAGTTCTAGCCTGTTAACTGCTATAAAAACTTGGTTTAAGAACCTCAAACTTCCTTTTCTGAAATCGACTCAAAAACACGAAAGAATCCTAATGCAGTTTGATTTACGTCAAGGACAATGGACGGAACAATCCCTGTGTATAGATAGCAAGGCGAAAAAATAATGGCACAGTGGAAATCGAAGAAGCGTAGACACAAGAACAGGTTAGAAGAAGAAGAGCAAGAAGACGGTTTCAGAGTAAGAAAGAAGTGCAGCAGGGAAGAAAGAAAAAGAGAGACATCCAACCGTTCGGCAGACCACAATAAATAGCCATGGTATCGTGTTGCGAGTAATTGAACGGGGCTTCATCCATGGTGCATTAAGTATTGAAAACGTACTGGATCCGGTGAGACAGCGGAGAAGAGGAGGCCACCAGAGAATGGTCAAGCTCTAAGTATTGGTGGAAGAAGGATGGATGATTCATGTCTGTCCGTTGTTGTCCAAGAGTGTTGTGTGTACGGTAACAGAGCAGAGGAAGAGGAATCCGATGAGGAACCTCTGTTGCTGCTGGCGCATAATGGCGCTGTGATCCTAGGCCCGTATGCTACGTGAGGGCAATACTGTATTGTTATTTGTTGGGTTAGGTACTGGTTGCTCCCAGATCAAGTACCAGCGTGCTTGAGATACAGTCCGTTCTGGTGTATCGGAATAATATCTTGCTCGCTTATTGTTGCCGCTCGTTGCAGATAGATCATTCTATTATCGAGATAGCAGTGCACGCGAGTTGGCTTACAAGGGACAGCGACTTTGCGATGCTACATTGTGTGTACTGTACACCTCGTGATCGTCTACGTGGGATTTACATGTCAAGGTACGTATAAGGTACATCTAAATATATCGTTGTGAAAAAGTGTATTTTAGTTTGTGCATAATTTGCGTTTAAGAATTTAAGTGTTTTAATGTCATACTAAACATATTTTTATCTAAACAATGCAAATTAAAGGGAGATATCATAGTGATAGTAAATATATTCATGTAAACAGAAATAAGTCTCCATTGATATTTTAAATGCTCAATAAAAAGCATTAATATTAACTGTTGTTTTCATCAATATTTGCCAACTGTATATGGTTCCCCGAGATAAGATCAGAAACAAAAATTAGATTGATGTTTCATTCGAAATTAATCGTGTTAATACAATATTACTTGTGGGATAATGATCCAATATTTATGACTTATGATACTTAGTACGACACTCATTCCCACTTGGCAAAATAAAAAGCACAGTTGGTATGGTAACAACCACATGCAAGTAGTTCCAAACTTTTGACCACTACTATAAACACTCACTTCCTTCTATACTATAATAATGCATCTCCTTCGAAGGAAATGGCTCTCTTCCATCTCATTCTCTCTTTGAACCTTACGCATGTTTCTCTAATTGACTTTCCGCGTATGCGTGGCTAACTGTGGATGAGATGTTGTCGGTCGATTGAAATGCTTACGGGTCGCTGAACTCGAGCAAATCGAGCACTTGACTTAGAGCACACCAGGCGACTCTTGGAATAGGGGCTGGCTCTCTCTATAGCTGTCGTTCGATCGAGAAAGTGGTTTCACTACAGCCACAGCCATAGTTACTGGAACACGTACAGCTAGTGGGATCGTTCGTATTGGCTTATTTTAAACGGCAGATTTTTTTACACCGTCGCGAAATCAACGATGGTAGCAGGATTCTAGAATTGGCATCGACTCTGATGGATACGAATCGTTAAGATGATATCTCCGTGGCGTAGCTTCATTCATGTTGCCTGGGTGATTCGGAGTGTCGTTCGAGTATGTTCATTTGGCTCTCCTCGAATTGCCGATACATCATAGTCCCCACGGCCATTTCGCGATCCGAGATAGCGTCACGTGTTCGTGACAACTGGAAAAAGATAAAAGTGCTATGAAACGGATGCGACATTTTTCTAAGCTTACACTGCTCGTCGTTCTACGAGATTGTATCGGGGTATTTTTCATTCTGGTGAATCGTCGTTCATCGCTCAGCAACGATTCCTCCGATCATCCCTTTTGATGGAGGATTTGTGTTCAGTGTCGTGAATATAAAGTTACTCTGATAAGTATTATCAATTATTGCCATTTAGTAATTTTACGAGCAATAAACAATATATTATTCTATCTAGTATATTTGTTTTTACCATTTTTAATTTAAACCAGTGTCATATATATATTTGGATACTGTAGGTTGTATAAATAAAATCGTAGACTAATTAAATCTTAAAACTGTGGAGCTCATAATAAAAAAGGTACTTGCCGAATTCTGAGATCGGATTTCTAGATAATAATGCATTCTATTAGTCAGAGACGAGACTCGCAGCTCAGTGGACTCGGTATTATAAATAATCATTTATATATGAACTTACTATTAAACGAATATTAAACGAGTTCTACAGAAATAGCCTTTATCGAGGTTCCTTCATTACCATCTGCCAACTTCATAATTTCATTAAATACAGTTCTTCTATGATACATGTAATTACAAATATACTTACAGCAATTACAATATAACGAATATTTTGTTAAAAACGGTTCAAATGTATTGAACAAAAATTAAAGATGCTAGCTCCTTTTTTGCGAGCTGTGGAAGAAGCGAGATATGGAAGAAAACATAAAATTTCTTTTGTAAAAAAAAATATGTGATTTTGAGTCAACTAGCATAATATGTATAAATCACAAATTAACACGTGCATTTCGTATGGACTAATATAAAATTTCAGCAATTCACATACCTATCGACTAGAGAATCAATTATGAAAAAACATACATCGCTCGACTGAACCTTATAATTTATCTGATATAACGACGCAAGCCTAGCCAAACCTGCATTTTCTTATACGTGTACTTACTCAAACATAGATCCAAATCTCATAGTTATCTCCATCTCTTTCCAGTTTCTCCTTCAAACATTCCTTTCGAGTCGAAAAATACAGAAAGAAGAACAGAATCGTGCAATTGAGAAAATAAATTCCAAATAACACAAATAGTAAAGTTTCAATTCTACTGCAATCATATTCACTAGCAGAAGAACATGGCAAATCGTTTTCCCAGCTAATGGGACATTTCGACCATACGTCATTACACGTTGACGACATTGTGCTGCCCCATTTCTCGACTAGCAGACTCCCCTGACAAGATTGAGAAGCGTTTGGGACCATTAAAGAGACGCACAGGTCGAGAAATGGTACTTATTTCAAGACTTACGTAACTTTCGTACAAATCGCGTAACAATTCCTCGTCTTATTACACGTATTCGTCAAGAGATACTCTCCGTGCACCGGTGACGAATACTCATCATTCGACGCGCCGTTTCCGATGGCGCAATCGGCCACAAGGTGTCGGCGATTAGATTGAATTGGGTTGCGGCGGTGAATTGCCTCGTGCGCTTTTCGATCACGGTTTCCACTCGGTAACTGTGAGAAACCGTTAAACTTTCCTCTTTGCCGGCCAACAGGACTCTTCTTTAATTCCGTAATCAACGAGACCAGAAAGTGAAGTCTTATTAAGATTCAAAGCGGCGACTCCTGGCTTCGCCGCGCTCTCGCACGCGGCCCATTTGCATCGTAGATCTTCAACAACGATACACACAACGATATCTCTTCTCTCTCGCTACGGTCAGTGGGCACCAAGGGGAGAACTCGCAGTTTTCGAGGACGAGGAAAACAAAGGGACAGAACCGATAGAGGGCAGCACTCGCGCGCTCGATCATCGTGAGGCGATTGAAAACGCGGAATCATTGATCATGGAATTACCTTTTTCCTATTGGGTTGCAGGTGATTTATTGCGAAGAACGGAGAATGTAAATAATTTTCCTATTCCACGAGCAAAGGAATTTATGTACTTTATCTCCTTTCAGAAGAATAAATCGTTGCTTTGCTTTGATAGTGGAACAACTAAAAAAATTTCAAATTTGTTTTTATTGAATAAAAGGACTATATTATGTTCTTATTTTTATCGTGTAAAACGGTATATTTACAATTCCATTAATTTTGCGCCAGAAAGAAGAATTATTACTTGTGCCGCTATCAACCTGGTCTTAGTTTTACAACACTGGCTCATCTTCAGTTGGTCTATGATGTTACAAATGGAACGTGTACCGTTTTCGCGAATAATGGCACTAAGTCATAGTAAGTTACAATGTCGTTGAAATGACTCACGAAGATTTCTTTGCGAATTTTAAAACGCTTTTTTCGAATTGTCGTATAAGTAAGAATGTCATAAAGGTATTGCAATGTATGAGCATGGTTTTAGAGATGTCTAACAAGTTCGTTTGGATATACATTTTCTCTGGTTCTGTATTTTTTAAATGAATTATTCTTTGTTGCAAGTTGAGTTAATACAACGATTCAATCAGATGTTTAGTTTATACGATGTTACAAAGTAATAATGTAATTTTATATTACGTAATGCATTATAACGTACAATGCTATATTTTAGATATGGTTGATATTGAATCGAAATTGAAGATCAGGATAGCTGCTATAGTTCGCAATGAGAAGTGTTCGAAAGAATGTTTGCCATTTGTATTTCAAGTTCACATTAAAAAAAGATATTTTATCTACATATTGAAAGCATTAAATTTGCTTAAGTCATTTGATTCAATTGAATAATTGATGTGTCTTCTTACGTGTTCCTTTCTACTCTAACGCAAAAGAATTTTATGGAATAAATACATACGTCGTCTTTCAAACTGAAATCCTACCAGTATAATTATACATCTATTGATATTTCAATCTCACAGAACATCTAAATATCATTCAATCGATGTTTTCTACATCTTTCGCAATCTTCAACGTGCATTTTGACACGTTCGCTCTTCCCATGTCGCCTCAAGTTTGACATTAACACTCGAACTCACGTGTATGTTCATCTACGTTCCCAGAAAGAGTGAAAAATCATCGGACCCGGCCTTGCATCGGTGCACTCTACGAAAACGATACCGCACGATGATCGTTAGAGGATCTTCAGGCTTAACTAACTGCGTTCCTTATCTAAATGGCAATAATAATTGGCTGCGAAGCATATCCCGTATCGATACTCGGCTAACGTACGATGCATCTGCATGGGAACAATGCACCGTCAACTTACAGCGTTTGCTGGAGTAAAGACGTAGTATGGAGATGATAGGTGCGAGGTACGCGTTCCTCAAGCGAAAGGGAGATAATCGGGAATTATCATTCGCGTCTAATCGATAATAGTCCCTGCTTGCTGAACAGCCCTTGTTGACATTGCATTGTATCGTGTTATCGAGCTTAGATTGGACGCAAAAGTGTATTACCGTTCTAAAGTACGTAATACATGAAGACTTACTTGATTTTGATAGAATACAATATAGTTATAAAATTTCAGATTTATTGTAAGCGTTAGATATTATTTTATAAATCTAATAATCTAGGAATAGTGAAATTACGATAGTAGCGAATGTTAATTCAACGTCATCCTTAATTCTTCGAAAAACGCGTTATGTTTTTCAATGGAGAAAGATATTAACTCGACATCTAGATTGTCACTCTTGAAAATAACGTAAGTATCGTATCGCATTTATGCGAAAAATAAATTATAATTATGTTTGTTAGGTTTAAAATGCATGTATGTGTAATTCCGTTATTGGAGAAACTTTTGTTTAGAGCATAACCCAGTTAGCAGGTTAAAATATAATAAACAATAAAAAATGTACAGAAGTAAGGTCGGTCATTGGAAACAGTGGAAACATTTTCACGTTTATTTATTTCGTATAATCTTCCCGATAGTTAATCTCCGGAGTAAATCTGTTCTTGGAGCGAGAAAATGAGAAAGAACGATGTACGGATTCGACGATGGCGGGACGTGCGTTCGCAATAATGCCTTTCATACGTCTTTAGCATCCAGCAAACACGTGCACGCAGTAACCGCAGGTAAGTTGTCCTAGTTTATTTTACGAGGAGGAGCATTCACGTATATGATACGCGTATTAAAGACGAACGCTTTGCTTCGGAGTGTCGTATGAAGATTTCCAGGAAACGCTTCGGTATCGCGTATTTATGAAGAGCTGGGTACCTTTGAAAAATTATATCAGATGCTCGCGCAGAGACAACGTGCGCCTCGTACAAGAGCCATGTAATTGCTATGCCGGTCACGATTCGCGTTTGACGCAAGAAACGAGTACATTTTTTACAATTTGGAATGTACTTGATACGAGGAGCTGCTGAGATTTAGTGATTTTATACGGAGCGACAATTTAGTGGAGACAGGGATTTAATGACTTTTATGATAGTCGAGCGTGAACCTAGTGATTTTGATTAGAAACCGATATAATTTTATGAAAGTACAAATCTAATGGAAATGATCATGTCCGAGTTCGACGATTTCAAAGATGGTTCAGATTATTATAGATTAGACATATAACTATTATATATATTGAAAACATAGTGAAAATGGACATGTTAAATTTCAGTGAACTTTTATGGAAATTTAGTGGAAATAGGAAATATAATATCCGATGAATTAAATATCATATTAAAGATTTCATGGATATTTAATGGAAATGAAAATTTAAAATTCAATGACCGAACCATAATAAATATATTCATCATATTCGAGGATCTAGTTGGATCAGTTTTTACAGATTTAGCAACTTCGAATAACATATGATTGATAGGATTAGATCTGACATATATTGAGGCTATAGGTATTTTCATATATTTCAACGTACGAGTGAAATTAACGACGATGTTACTATATTTAAAGTCAATTTTCATGCTTCCTATCGGAATGTGATATTCCTATAGGCTAGAATGACGTAAATTGAATGAGATAGCGAGTAGACGATCGGCATTCCAAGCGGCCCGCTAATTAGTAAAACGAATCGCGTAACGTCTGTGCCAATTAGCGCATAGGCAAACGTAACAATAGTATCGCAATCGTGGCTAGCAAAGTAATCGAGAGGCATGCTTGGTTACGTTACAGTTTACAATAACCTGTAACGCTTTATTTCTAAGGAAAAGTGATATTACGTTACCCTATCCACTTAAAATAGCGAGAAAACTACGCGGTCATTGACTTCCGATATTCTATTTCTTTTTTCGCATAGAACGCCATTCATTAGCTTCGCTGTTTTCATTACCCGTAATTTTCTACTCTTAATCTATTGACCGGGGATATGATTCGTCATTCAAATAATATATAATTTTTTTATTTAGAGATCTCCTGTTTTTTTTACGTATAAGTAATAAACCCTTGTTAGGTATTGGAAACCTTTTACATTTATATGTAATTGGGAAATCTAAAATTGGCTTAACTGAAATTGATTCGTCTTTGTTATTAATTTCTAATTTCATAATTATCGAAGCTTTTATGGACGAAACATTAAAGGACGACCCGGTTAACAGGTTAAAGAAGATAAAATATCGTCAAGTTTTGACTTTATATGTTTAGGAAGAAGCAAATGTATTGATGTTTGCGACCCTCAAAAATATTTGGAAACGCGGGTTAAAGACTATAGAATAAATATTTGCTTTCTGTCATGTGTTGTTCCATCTTAAAAGCGAAAAAACTTCGTCAGACGGCTTGAACCACTCAGACAGAGTGTATACTTTCCTTTTTGTTCTTCTTTCAGTTGATTCATCGAGTACACCTTTGTAGTAGACAAATATTGGAACTGATCTCGATACTTCTGTGGCTAAACTATACATTTTGCAAATTTGAAAGTTATTGTTCCGAAAGTCACATTTATTCTGCGCACCTGATAAATGTATGAAATAGAAAAGAAAACATAGTATAGCAAAACAGTATTTTTTCATTTTATCTCCTCTTTGCACATACCTAAATTTCGATGGCACATCCCAAAATTTATTCGATACACAAAAAATCGTCAATAGCAAATCAAAACGTACAATGTACAACCAATTAATCCCATGCATATTCAACCTTTTATTCACCGTCGTACCATCAATCTTAGTAATCCGATCACAAATACCCATTTATCTGCCTTAAAAAAAAAGAAAAAAAAAAAAAAATCCGCATTCCACTTCACTTTGACGAAAGAAAAAGCCGCGTGCACATTAACACTGGTGCACACTGATATCTCAATTTTCATTCAACAGCCATGTTCCAGGGGCCCAGCAGTACGAACAGCGGCATCTCCTGCGCGATCCTTGGCAACCTCGGTTCACGTTAATTATCGTAAAAAGCCACGCGCCTCCGTTCAACCAGCAGGTAGATCGTATTTCCCCAACTGTGTCTAGATCGCGCGTCCTTTTGTCAGCGGGTAGATAACGCAGGGCCCCGTGGTAGCCACTTAACCGTACGATCGATCGCTTCTTCGACCGCGTAGTTTCACCCGGACATCTCTCCTCCTCCTTACCCCCCATGCCTCACCTCCTACGTTCCTACCCTTCAAGCCCGGGTAATTGAGTTCGGCGAGTGCATGCCGACAAAGTAAACCGTGCCGAGCCATCACCGACGACGTCCTGCGGCCGTTGTGTCTCATAAAGATTACACGGTGCACGAGTTTCCATAAATATTCATGCTTCCATAATTATCCCTCTTCGTCCCGCGCGATCGTTCAGTAACGATCGTTCAATGAGATTCAGATTTACCGACTACAGGGATACCGGGCCGATTTTTAGCCATTTCGCATTTATTTCACAGATCTTGAGCATTGAGTTTGTAAATGTCGAAGGGTAACTGGCCTTGCGTTTTGGAAATTATTATTTTACGATCAAGTAAAGTCGCTTTCCATTTCAAAGTTTATGTTCTTGCAAAGTCTATTTGTCATCGATTTGGCTAGATTTGGCACTGCGAGCTTTTTTTTTGATGCGGCATTCGCGGGTGCAAAAGCGTACAGAGTGAGAGTTCCACATATTTAATTATGTTCAGAGAAATACGGATTTGTATCAATATACGTAGTCCAGTCATAGTAATGGAATAGAAGTTTGGTTGGTTTGGGATCAGTAAGTGAAATATTTTTAATATTCGAGTGAAATTATATTGAGAATAGAGTAGGTCGACCTATGTATAATATGTACTACGTATTATGTAAAAGTTTTAAACCATCTGCTATAATGATTTCGTAATGATAACTACTCATAGCTTTAAGAAATAGTCGTACATGGTGTTACGAGGAGATATTGACTATGATGAGACTGCGAATTATGATATTATTTGTGATAAATAAATGTAAAATATTCAAAGTAAGAGGACTTGAAAACAACATAAATAAAACTTATGAATGAAACTATGAGGTATATATTTATATAAAATTTATAATATTCAGCATTGTATAATATTACATTTATTCCGCGCATCTTTTATACTCAATTTTGTCAAACGTTCGGATCCTTCTGTTCAATTATTGAGTCGTATGAATCGAAGAATTTGCTTAAATTGATCTTTAAGCATTGTGATAGAAAAGATTTGCGGGCCCACATTTCTTGGACCATAAATAACAAGCTTTTAGTGATTTTGTTTCATATGCTGCCCGAGCATACAAAATTGCAATAAAAGCAAGTAACTCGGTAATTGGAATTGTCCAATCATTTCTTAAAACACGACGTACCTCTGCTTCGGTACAACATTTTATATGTTCCAACATGTTTTTGTTGATTATCAAGTGGAAGACACTGTTTACACTACCTGTCACCACATTCCTTCTTGCGCAATCAGTAGGACTAGCGAATAATTGGAAATAGGCTGATCTAGTAAGAGACGACCTAATCACCCAATATTTATTAATTAATTAAATATTGGGTGGATAGGTCGTCTACCACTAGAACCGCCTATTCCCAATTTCTTTCAAGTTATTCCATCGACCGCAATTTCTGTATCACGAACTGCATTCAAATTTTGGGATGATCTTGGAATGTTTGTGTCATTCTTGGACTCAAAATCGGATGGAAGATGCATCGTTTTTCTGCTATGACGAAAATTCCGGAAATCTTCCTCTTCGCTATCCGACAATTCCTTTGTTTTTTCGTTTTCATCTGATTCGAGAATCTCTTCGCAGTTTGTGCTAGAGCACTCCTATTTGTCAAAACAGTGAAAAGTCGAATTTCACGATAATAAATTCACAATAATTCGCAACTTGACAATAATATTACTCAAAATGCACTAGTACTTTCTTCTTGAGTGCACGGACTAATAATAACTGAAACTTCAAAAACGTCTTCATACTACGACTGCAATTCATACACCGAGTTTTGTTTCTTTTTCTGATGCTTATCCCTTTTCTGCATAAGGATTTTCCAACGTAAATACGTAGGACATAAAATAGTGGCGCCGTCTCACCCGTATCAGATTTGAGAAATTGAGTTCGAAGTATCGTCGCTGCATTGTTTACGTTTACATTTTTCAAGAACTGACTCTTTTACCGCGTTTATATTTATTACTGTGGCAATGCTTTGGTGAGTGAACTCAATTTACTGTCATTAATGCTTACTTTAAAATTACGTCAAATTGAAAAGAGACAGGTATACCACATAGAAAACTTCAAAACTAGAAAGCTTCGAAGAAAATGAATTTCGATATATATTCGTCTCGTTAAATATATAAAAGTCAGTACAAATGTTGGAAGAAAAATGTAAACGGTTTGTGTAATTTTCCTCGTGAAATTCGAAATGCGTAAAAATGACGTGGCTCGTAAACCATTGTTTATAGCTGTATTCGTAAGAATATAAATTGTGTATCATAATTAGAAAAGATTCGGGGCGAGACTGAGTCACGAAAATTACGGAGATAGTACTCCAGTCTGTTAACTGTTGTGATTATTTCGCACGCTGAAGGATCGTGTTACGCTTGCTCGTTTTGCACGCGCGAGAGATCGACAGTCGAGGATACCGGCAGGATTTACGTCTCGCTTCTTTTCGTTGTGGGAGAAAGTGTTTCTGGGCGAGAAGGGGACAGGTTACGCCGCTCGTTTCCTTCGGAACACTTTTCTTCCCGGCGTTATCATCGGCGTATGATTAACGAGGCCGCGGCGTGATTAATTCCAAGAATATCGAGGAGGTAATGAACCGCTAGAAAGGTTGGAGGTTGAATATTGCTCGGAGTTTGCACCAACTTCCGGAAGTTGCCGGCTTTTCGGGAAGATAATTGATGAATGCGCTGTATATGGATGGCGGAATTAAGGGAGGCAGAATCTAACTTATATTCTGATTGCGCAATATTGTTTAGTAATGGTTTAGAGGTTAATTAGTTTGTGGATTTTTGCGAAGAATTCGCTCGTATTGATAAGTAGGTTTTGTAAGAACGTAAATCTTGAAGTGGAAAGTGAACACATACCACGAGTACCACGTGAAAAAAGGAAAAAGGAAAAAAAGGATTAGAAAGAAGAAGATTAAAGGCGTGTTATAATAATTCTTAACGAGTAGTTGATTCGTAATAAATTATATTGTAACGTAACAAAACTTTTATACTTCTCTTAACACAGGGTATCTCTTTAATTAAAACATGTTCCACCATAAATGTTAAATAACTTGGCTGAACCTATAAAACAACTAATATTCCTATATGTAATTCTACACTGTAAAAGTCACTAGATATAACATCATTCCCCGAAACGTGTATCATCAATCAAATGATCTACGAAGAAAGACCGTAGATAGACGTTGGGAAGCCATGAAAATGTAAGTTTTTAATTACGCGCGGTCGTAAAGCCGGCGAATGTGGTAATTTTAGTCGCGTAGACGGCTGGCGCACAGTCTATCAAAGAATTTGTCCGGCGGTCAGGAAAGCCACGGGAGGAGATAAACCGTGCACGATATATCGCGCTAATTCAATGTCTTCCCCGGCGCATTTACTTTCGTTGCAGCTGGCCGGCTTGGCATTCCGATTGCAAAGGGCAACGAAACGAGAAAAGAAAGGGAAAAAGAACGAAATGGACAGATCTGCGGTCGCCGCGCGGCGCAACTTATGTTTCTTCGAGACAGGTCAGTTACACCGCACGAAAACGTATACCTGTCTCCTCCTCTCTTTCTTTCTCTTTCTCTGTGTGTATACGCGCGTGTCTATATTGGTGTCTCGAACCACAGGAATTGCTTTGAAAGACACGATATATTGCGTCACGGGAAAGGAAGGAGCACACGAGTGTGCGGTCGAGATCGTGCTCGTAGGCCGGGGAACGGCCTTTAGGAAGTGCGAAGGAGAGCTGGCGGTACTTCAACTACCTGTAACCACCTGTAACTACCTGTAATAACCTGCTTTTCTTGCAACACTTTCACGTTCAGACGGGATGGACTTTCGATGGATCTCCGATGTGTCGTCATCGCGTAACGAGCTCTCGGTTTTCACGGTGAGCTAGAGAACTCTCTTTCGATTCTAACGTCATATCGTCGATCAAGTATCATTATTAAGATGAATGGAATTATTCCCGCTATGTTCTCTGGTGGAATAGTACCAATATGGTAGCAGAGAGAAGGAGCAAATTTTCCTTTCGCCTTTGTCATTTAAACAGGATGCAAAAATGACACGTGTATGTATTACAATTTATAAAAAAGAAATTGAAGATAATTTTTACCGATTACGAGTAAATTTTCCTTTCCCTTTGTTATTGAAACAGGATGTACAAATGATATACGCATTCCGGTTTAAAAAGAAGAAGGTGAAGGTAATTTTTACCGATTACGAGCAAATATTCCTTTCCCTTTGTTATTTAAACAGGATGTACAAATGATATATGCATTCCAGTTTAAAAAGAACAAGACGAGGATCACTTTTATCGATCCTTTTTTGTTTCGCTGGTTACACGCCTTCTTTACAGTGCTAATAAGATAGCGCATCCCAACGCTACAAAAAAGAAAAAATGACGGAGGCATATCCTTTATCTTTCTTGCCTCCGGTTAAAAGAAATGTAATCACGTATTGCCATAAATACGATTACATGGATAGTACAACTCCTTGGATTTCTTCCATGGAACCCACGAAGGCGCCTGATATGAGCTTC
Organism: Bombus soroeensis; assembly: GCA_014737365.1. NCBI lineage: Eukaryota > Metazoa > Arthropoda > Insecta > Hymenoptera > Apidae > Bombus > Bombus soroeensis. Next base: position 492,842 of record JACXIL010000019.1, on the reverse strand, counting down.
TGTGGTAAATTACCTGAACGTGGTAACAAGACGCGAATCAGAAGCAAAAACGACGCGTTTCGCGCACAGGCAGTAACGATTAGCGACAGTTTGCTCAAGTCATTCTCCGGTGGACAGATCCTATTCATGTTTCAACCAGCCAACTACTGATGACTTTTCATGCATATAAAAATAAACGACGTGCTCCTTATTTTTCTTGTTATTTTTTTTTCTTCTTCTTCTTTGGTTTCTTCTCCTTGCTCCTTGTTCCACCCTCTACATAAGCCTGTCTTTTCCTCCCTATTCCCTTGTGTATTTCTTTGAGCCGATGCCCGCCGCACAATTTGCGCTCACGAGCCTAATGCTTCCCGGCATTATGCTAATTTCTTCCATCGAGGCTCCGAGATATTTGCGCAATCGAAGAGTTTACTACGTGAAGACGCGTTTGCGACCTACCATCGCGTCGCAGTTTTTACTTAATTATGTGGACAAGCGGATCTCTTGGGCTCTCGCGTGTATCACGTGTATCTTTACAAGCGTATTGTAAGTTTATTATTTACACTTAGAAATATTGCTCGATGCGAAAAAACGTATGTCTTTTTAGGAGAAACTGGAGTGGAATAATGCTAACAACTTCTATTTAACCTATTAACCGCAGAAGATGAGTATATTTTACTTTGGAGTGATCTCACCGCATTTGTTACACATCTAAGAAAATTTCAAATTTCTAGCAAACAGTTATACCCTACACATATAACTAAAATATGAAACACGGAAAACTTTAATATTTTAACATTTCTTAAAAGATGAGAATACGTTAGATGAGTAGTTCAACTAAGGAGGACGCTATAACAATTATAGCTTTTACAAAAGGAAATCTACAGACGTGGCGATCGCTGGTCACCATTAAAAGTCAATTTTACCATCTTCATATGAATTTGTCATTGATATTCCACCAGAGTCAAAGTTTCTTTGTGAGAAATAGCTGTTTTATGAAGAACATGGGAACACTGTGAATGTTGTTGGAAAGCACGCGAAACAAACTGAGGAGGCGTGACTGTTGGAAAGATGCTAGGGATTTAAAAGACCATCCACGGAACAGAGACGTTCCAGGTGGTCGTGACAGCGACTTCAGGGAAAAGGATTGGTTCTCCGAGAGCTGTTGATGCGAACCCAGTACGTAGCCCCGAGGGTTCGAATCGTGCTCAACGTAGAACGTTGGCGCGAGCATCGCTTATTATCATATCCGGACGTTTCCTAGAGCTAGAGGAAACCTTCCAACTGCAAGGTATGCCGGAGAGCTCTAGAAAGTAATCTCTCGCGTGCCACACGAAACTTGGCACCGGTCATAATGCTTTTCGCGCAATTTCTGATGGCTTATTCTCGGGGAAGCTACGTTTCCCCGTTACGGAGAAATCCATGCAACGAACTTCTTCGGCCAGTCTCTATCCCTTTAGCTTTATAATCTTCTTGATATGGATAATTGTGCGTGAAATATTAAATTTTAAGGAATCACCTTTCTATCACAAAATAGGGAACATTTATAATGTTACTAAGGCTGGTAATGTTAGTAGGACAGACATACGCTACCCGTTCATAAGTATGTGAACACTTCAGCCGATTTTTTCCTCTGTAATATCAGTATAATAGAGTAGGTTAAAAAATTAATGAAATGCACATCCATTTCGCAAAATAGGATAAATACCTGACACGGCTCGTCACGTTTATAGATTTTTCGAAGCAAAACAAAGGGTGCATCGTGTATAAGATTCGTCGACTCATCGTGCAAATACCTCGTTTAGCGTTTTTCCCAAGCAAGGTTGGACGCTCTGATCTTCGCCGACGAAAGATGATTCTCATAGAGCACATGCTCCGTCACTGTCGTTTCACCACAAGTCATTTTTTGTCGCTCGTGTTTTCTAGATTTTAGTCCGAGCTATAGTTGTCTACCCTCTTTTCATCGTCAAGGTTGGGTAAATAATGGCATTTTGCTAGTTAATAGCTGCATCGTCATCGTCGTCATCCATGAAAAGAATACTGCTTCAACGATGCTATTTTTATCTCTTTTATGCGTTGACACACCATACATTCTACTCTTTATCTCTAAGTACGTACTTAGCAAAGTAAACTATTTTACGCTTCTTTCATACTTAATTGTAAGAATAACGAAATTCCCATTCATGAATTTTTTTCAATTTAATACCAACATTCTATGAATTTCAATGAATATTCAACTACATTCAATTGCTAATTTTTTCCAACTTAAAACTATGCATGTATCGTGAAATTTCGTTGTTAATCATCGTTTCTTGCCGGAGAGAAGGCAGATATAGAGCTGTAAGGGGAATGTCGGTGACAGTGCACCCGATGTCACTTCTTTCGCTTTTTGCAGTGATTTTGCGTTGTTGCGCGCCACAGCCGCCACGCGCTTTTCGTTTTTTACGCGATCGGTATACTCAGGGAGACCTTGATCGAACGGACGCAATGGCGCAGAACGGGTCTGCGGGCATTATCAATCACGGGCTTAATGGTAGCTTCAAATGCATCCTCTATCTAACCCAACCCATGGTCTTATATCGCATTGCGGACGAACGGATCTTTGTGCCTTGCTATTTGCCGTCTTGTGCGGACTCCGCGCCAGGTCTATGAATCCACGTAAACATTATTATAGTTTTAACGTTATCTGTTTCGTATCTCGACACTAGCGGCAACGTTACTCCATAGAATATTCAGCTATTCATAATTTAAATGACTACACGATAACGCTTTATTCGGTATTATCAGATGTAGCTATTAGACAATTATTGCCATTAATATGTCAAACGTTGCATATAATTGTTTAAACAATGGGTTTTTGATAACTGGACACGAATTTATAAGAATTACGGTGAAATGACTTTTGTAAAAGATATTAGAATTAAAATTCCCAGTAAATGGGTTACTTAACGCATTAACACATCACTGTTAATAGATACAAGATTATGAAATCTCTTCAAAAATATCCTTAGAGTAGGATAAGCTAGGGCCATTGATATCTGTAGGATGTTTGAGTTAAGCAAGCAATTTGCTTGGTAATTATCCAAATTCAGCTATAAACAATTTTTTAATTATTTATATTTGGAAGGAGTGACTGAATTTTAAGATGTTGAGGCTTAGCTGACTCAAACAATCCTACCTTACTCTATTATTGTAACTACTCTTTACGGTAAATGTACCTTGACATAAGTATCTTCATGGTACTCAAATTACGCACATCATCGTGTGCTTATAATTATCTCCCATTTCCAACGTTGTTCTAACAGGTAAATAATATTTGAATCCCTCGAAGTCGTCTATTTATATAGCACCTTTTTCCACCCTGTTTCCAAAGCGTCGAGCAAACTTCATAAATCATCGCTTGTTCCTTCTTCCATTCGACTGAAACTCCTAGAGAGGTTATAGCGGCGTTTAGCAGGCACGTGTCCCTGAAAACAAGCCTCGTGCACGGCCGGGAATAGATTATCTCGACGAGTTGCAAGGCCTGGTCAGCATGCAAACGTTATAACACTTTCTATATCTTTCACGGACGGGAGCACGGTTGTTTTTCTACAGACGCGTAACAGATAACGATGGCGATGCGCGCACAACTTGAAACGTATGCGTGCGCAACTTCCATTAAGTCTTTAAGCAGTGGAAAGCATGAAACTATGAATTACTAGCGAGCAGGCCCAGCGGCGGTAATACGGCAACGCCACCTGCCACATGGGGTCGGTTAATGGATTTGCAAAGCGCCAATTATATTTCCGATAGAAGGAACGAGCGCGAACGTCGGGCACCCGAGTGCACGAGCGAGCACACGGCCTCAAGGCGCATTTGCAAACGCGATTGCGCCTCCGTTGCGGTCCCGGTAGCGCTTGTGCGCGCGTGGGAAAATCAGCGATTTCTCATGCCGCATAAAACTCTGATACCTTAAAGCCTTTCTTGCGTCGACGAGCCGCGCATTACCGACGCCGTTTTGATTTATTCTCTCGTCCTTTTGTGCTCCGGCTATTGCATCGTGGATTTTCTTTATTATACCAGGCTCGAGGTACGCATACCTTAGACGCGCCTCCAAGCTAAATATGGCCGAGGATGTCCTCCACGATGTTGAGATGCTTGGGAAAATTAAAACTATAATCGAATCTCGGTAACTTGAATTTCCAGGAATAGCTAAATTCTTTGATTTTTCGAGGTTTCATCTTATCGAATTTTTCGACAAATTGGCTTAAAGGGAATTCGTACAGTTAATACCTTTCGAGTTGTAGAGGTTCTACAAAAAACTAACTGTTAAAGTTTAATTATTAATTTACGGTAGACTTTTATTTAGAATACGATTTTTCATTGTAAAATAAATATATATCTATCGTTTCAAATTGCATAGGCAGTGGTGGTTGAACTTTGACCTATAAAATGAAACTTCGATTTGCAGACGTTAGACTTCCCTGAATTCGAATACATATAATTTACTTATAGAAGTAAAATAAGTACGAACAAACGTATAGATTTTACTTGTCATTATTGTAATATATCCTCTTAATTTTTAAGTGTACATCTTTCTTCTTATCGTTTTCATATCAGATTTCTTGATAATTACACACATGCCACTTTCACGTGACGCCAAATCGCTTTTCTTTTTACGTCGCCCAACTCTCTTCTTCAATTCGCCCAACTTTCACTCGTAGCATCCGTCATATAAAATCAGATTTAACGATCGTACGCAAGTTACATAATGCTATTCTGCATTCTCTCTGGGAGATCCCCTTTCTCAATTCGAGAGGCGTTCGCGTGCGCATGTGCATCTTCCCTTTACGACGTCAGAATGCGCGCCAATCGATCACTCCTCGTAACCTTAAGGCTCGATGTGGACGAACTGGTTCTGTCGCGCGAGTATTTCCCGCGCGTTTTACTAGTACGCTAAATTATACGACTAAATGCAGACTAGTGATGATTCGCAGGTTCGCGATGGGCTAAAATTGACCGTTTCGTATATTTCGCGTGTCTCTAGACATACTGCAACATTGTAAAGAGTGGATAATAATTATCGAGAACTGTTCATGTAGCATCAGTCAATAACATCACTTAACAATCGATTTCCATAGTTTCTCCTTTTTTTTGATTAGTTTAACGAGTTCACCAACACATTGAATTTCCATTCGAATGTGTGGCCTATACAATACGACGAGTTCATAATATCAGGCTGTTGCAAAATGGTTGAATTTTTAATAAAAACTCTCAATTGTTCTTTCTGAAAGCTCTCACTTTCTTAAAAATAATATTAATTGCATCATCAATAGATGGTTCAACAGATTCAATACATTTTGTCTATTAAAAGAAAGTTACAAAGATAAAATAAAACATAATAAAAAGATAGGACTACGTTATTTCTCGACTAAATGTTAGAAGCCTTCATGAATTGCCATTTTAAAATGATTGGTATTTATATCATAGTTTTCATACTATAACAATCGAAATTATTTTTTGATGAATAAAAGTTTTAACAAATTTTGCATCACGAACAACCGGATATAATTTCGTCATTTTGTATTATTCCAAATAATTATGACATTTCTGTTTGAAAGAAAGAAATACGCTATTCATATGTATCTCAAGAAGGCTGGCGGTACGATTGTTGGAAATTAGTTACAACGAAATCATTAATGATTTCGATTTAGTAATACAGTCAGGATGGAAGATAATTCCGGTAATGATACTAGCCGACCGGTTAACGAGTACAATAATCGATCCCGATTGGCCGAATAATTATTTTGGTAGAGTTCCGACGGCCGGCTGTCTGTAATTTTCGCCCTTAACAATATATCCGTTTGGTCGGTCCACACGAACACGTAGGAGTAGACTATCGAATGGATTTTTTTCTTCGAGCCCCGACAAATAACAGTCGGTACCAATCAGCTGTGATTGGTGTACGGAATAAAATGTGGATATACCTTCGCCTCTCGTCTCTCCCCTATCTCACCTGTGAGAATTCACAGAGCCTTTCCTTGCCCAACGTCAGGTAAATCTTCACAGTGGTGGTATATAATTACTAAGATTATACATATCAACACAACTAGAGCGAAAAACACTGACCCGGTTGTTAAACCGCTGCGTGCGAGTTGTATCGGCTATCCTGCAGATTGGTGAAGTGCGTACTGCTATCCAGCCTGTTGGTAGATACCGACCGGCTGTGTACTACCTTCACTCTTGGTCCTATTTATAACCAAGGATCGAATTCCATCTCGATTGGAAATGGTAACTGGATCGACTCGGCTAGATCGGTCGCTCGGGGATAAAGAAAAAAAGAATTAGTGTTGTTACAGGCTACCGAAGATTCTTTTCGTGTTACTCCTAGTTAAGACTGTTATATTCATTTGAGCACGCGTATTTTTCTTTTTGTTAAAAACATATAATATGTAATGTAAACATATAATGTCATATAATAGGAGTTCGTTCTGATTCTCCCCTCTGGTTATAATTTTTCCCTCATATAATATAACGTTGTATGGTTAGATTTAATCATATCAAATATTAAATAGATGAAATTAATAATAATTCAGTTAGCTAAGACTTCGTTTGCTTTAGGAGGTTAAGAGGAGTTCAGAGACCCAGTTAATCAGGAAAACATCGACTGACGCTGACATCGGCGTTACACGCGTGTTATTCCATCTTTTCCGGTTTAGCGCTCGTAAATTATTACGCTCGAGCGACGATCCCTTAAAACACACGACATAACCGGGCATAAATTCCGGTGCACATGTACGCACGCGCGGTACGATACATCGGCGACCCCGATCGGGAAAAACATACCTCCAATTAGAACGCGCTTCCTAGGGCGAATGCCTTTTACTACGCGGCATTATAAATCAGATGATATGTAGCCTGTTCTTGCGCATCTACATTCCTCCTAGGAAGGATTAATTGGTACCCTCGGCTTTTGGTGAAAGTCGTAATTACCATTCGTCGTATGTTCAACATTTTACGAGCTCGTGTCATCTCTTTCTCTGCTAATCGATATTTACGAATACCAAAAAGGATTCAGTGATCCAATTTAATTTTTTAATGCTGTGCAAGACTTTACTTACGGCCTGCAAATTTATATGAATATTTGATTTAAACAGACAATTTCTGGATTAAGTAGAAAATTGAAATTATTATTGAAACTTGCCTTACCAATAAATCTCTAGACTTGTTCGAATAATGTTTTTCGCAATCACATAATTCTTTAACATCGATAACCAGTTTCGCTTTACATTTTGGCTTGTAAGGAAAGAAAAAAGCAGACCCATCATGATTTCGACGTTCTCCGTTCTCTATTCGTCCTTGTTATCTGGTAGAACGACAAACGGTGGTCCTTGAGGTATAGGAATATTTAAACAATGTTTGAGCGGTGGGAGGAAGGCGACAACGATTCGAAAGGTCTCAAGTGGACTCGGTAAATGATTACAACTTGAAATTCCTAAGATACTTGATCAATATACCGCGCGTGTCAACTCGAGCATCACATTTGTCCCTGAGAGCAATGTACATATATACATGGCAGTCTTTGTTCGCGTTGTGCTTGGATGATCAATGTAGTTACATATGTATGAAGAAATGATAGCGGTCTACGCATAAAAGCGTATCTGGTCGCATCGAAATCGGACGATTATCGATCCGACTCGGAGTTTCTTTTTGTGTTATTCTTGACTCGCTTATCTCGACTTTCTGCGAAAGTAATCATCGCGAAGCACGTCCGCTATGCCCATGCGCATGCGCGATAAACGCTGCGCGCGCAGCCTCGCGTCAAACGCGAACAAGGGCTATAATATACCTCTCGCGAAGGTATTGTTCGTGATAAAGACCAGAAAGACGTCCCGATGCTTTTCAAGCGAGGACTGTTCTCCGCGATCGTCATAGAAGCCACGTTCTCTTCTTCGTTGAAAGGAAAATCGTCTTCACGTGCCGATAGAGACTTCCTTTTTCGATGAGAAATCGATGGCGTAATCAAATTGCGCGGGAAAAAATAAAGATCGATGGTATTATGCACGACTGTGACGAAGGACAACGAGAGACTTTTTTATGTGGATATCGTGGGAAATGAGAGAAACGAACAAGATCGTTAGATTGGAATGCTGCTGTGAAGAGAAGTTGAAGTTGTTCAGGAAGTTACTATTGTAGGGCATAGAAGCTGTATGCGAACTATCATGTGATTTCATTAAGGAAGTATAGTATCAACTACAAGAAGTTAACAATATTCTGCTAGAATATAGGTATATATATATATATATATGTTACAATACACAATATGATTCTTTGGGTTTCCTTTTATTATCCTGTATAACAAGAGCAACTTTCACATAACATTTTCAACAATTTGTACTACTTAATTTATGCAGCTGATACTTTTATTCTATACTGTATAATATATTTTAAACTCTATGTTGCTATAAAAAGTTGCGTTTTTGAAAAGATTCTTCGAAGTTAGTTGTAAAACGAGTTCATAATCATAGAAACTTATTCTCTATTAAATATCTTTATTAGTATCTTTGTTTTTCTATTATTCTTCATATACATTTTAGGTGCTCGTGGTATAACAAATTTGACCTCAGTTCATTTGTTCGTCAAACAACTCTTAGACCACGGATATCCAGATAAGTGTTTCTCTTTGTCCATCATATTATTCAAGAAATAAATAACTTCTATTTCTCCTAAAATCTGTCTTTAACACGCCAAGTAGTTGCAGGATGACATTACAATTGCCAGAAATAAATCGTATGTGTAAATATAGCGGTGTTAGGGATCGCTATTCCCACATGCGGTCCCTAAGAGTGCTCGATCCCTTTTCTGGACGTTGGCCGTCAGGTGTCAGGACCAGTGAATAGTCTCACCTCGGTACTGGGCCCATCAGCGGGGCCCACCGTGCAAGTCCGTACACCGACGATATAACTCATCTGCGGCGCGGGCCCCGAGAGACCTCGCAATTACAAAGACGGAAGAAACGAGATGGGATGAGATAAGGCGTCGCCGCTAACAGACGTTACGCCTGTGTCCGTAATGCCTTACGCGACTTACACACGGAACAGTTGACGCTATGAGTACTCAACTGTTCCTTTCGTTGGAAATTTTGGAATAATTACTGGATAACATAAGGGTATGGAGCACACTTTAAAGTTAAAGGGTTGTTGATATTAGGAGATGTTTGTAATACGAATGTACTTAGGTACTTGTAACTTTAAGTATATACTAGGGCACTTGTACTAGGACATCTTTCAGTCATTACATTTATTGGAAAATTCTAAAACAAAGTTGCTCTGTTTAGTACTTTACATTATACGACACACATGAAGCAAATGAAATAATTAGATAACGAGAGCTATGAGAAGTATTCAATCTTTACTAAATATCAGTAAATATCTTAATAATTATGGCTTGTCTAATAATTAAAAATTAGAAATCACAAATTTACCATAATTTTTAATTACATTAAATTAGATTGAATTATGGAAACAAATTCAAGGAATATTAATCTAACCGCAGGTCCATCTATCTTTCACCACAATTTCATTTTCTTTTCTCCTTTCTCATAAACCTCTTGCAGTCCTTCTTATTTAACAAGTACTACATACGATCCCAGTACGGGAAAAATGGGATTCTCAGGGAAGTTTCGCCAATTAAATTGGATTCACTTTGCACACGAGAGATAGGCGAGTAATATTCTGGAAAAAGGAAGGCCGCGAAGAAAAAGGGGGAAAGAGTTTCGCGTGAAGAAGGAGGCTTGACCTGGACGAGAAATTACGAGGCCGTTGACAATCGCGCACAGGATTCGTAGAAGCGTATAATTGCTTCATAGTCGAGCCGATCCCCGACCGCGAAACGACCCTTAAATCCGTTCTGCATCCACGAGCACGCGTTTTTACGCACGCGAGTGGCTGTGTCGATATGCATCGTACGCGAGACCAGATGGAAATATGAGAAAAGAAGAAGAGAGGGAAATAGTAGTTGCGTCCTCTAATTGTAGTTTATCACCTGGCCTGACGCGCGGTGTTAATTCACGGTTAAGCTTCCGATTTGTAATGACGAAGAGAATCGAAGAATTCTTACGAGTATGTACATGAATTTCGATCTTCATATGCTTCATTCGTTAGAACACGCATCCACTGTAAACATAGTGCTACTCGGTTTGTTGAGTATTGGGGTTGGCCCATTTTTGTTCCCGATTTGTAATTTATGGTTTAAATTACTGTGTGTAAGTTGATGGCAAAATTGTAAACCTTCTAGATTATATTATGAGACGTTACTGTGCAAGTCATCAGAGACGAATATGAAATAATGTTAAAATGATCACATTGCTACTAACAAAGAGTAGTCTTCAAACGGACACTAATATCTCTTGTCATTAAAACGTAGTGGTTCCAAGAAAATCCAACCACCACGAACGTTAGTATCTCTAAATAATAATTGCAAAGCGCCTGTTCCTAGGAAAGGAACGCGATCACCCAGGATAGAAGGTAAGAGGTCATAATCGAGTAACTGTCATGAAACCCGCCATGAAATGACAAGCATCGAGAGATGACAGGCCGGACGACTTCGCCTTTTTCTTCGTCCGGAGGGTGGAATGTCATCCATTAACATTCCTATAAAACCACCACCGCGTGTAAACACCGCGAATAGCGTAAACGGTGGCAGTGAGAGACGGTCCACTGTTGCTGCCAAGCGTAGGAGGAAATGGGCAAGAGAAACGAACAAGAAACAGAGACGAAGTGAGCGACAGAGTGGCGAGGAGAGACTGTGTGAGAAATCCAATCCGCTTCCATGGGGTTATTATGGTGATAATTTACTACTCCTTCTCAGAGGGCAACTGCGGGCCATGCCGACCGTTTATGCATAGCCGTGGAATGCCGCGTTTCTGATCCCACGGCGAGGCGTTTGCACTTTCTGCATTTAGAAACGAGCCTAATCGCGTATCACCCTTCCCCTTGGTACAGACCCTAGGGACTTTTCTTCTTCCCGAGACATACACCGCCATCTGGCGAGTCCCGTCTTTGAACCTGACATGGACAACTTGATACTGATTAATGAGGGGCGCGCGAACTATCACCGGCACCTTCTTCAAAGTTGTTTTTCCTTTTTGAGTTTGATATATGCGTCAGAAGTTGTTTATTCATGCAGCTTAACCGACGGTCTAAGTATATAAGTAGGTTGAAGCCAAAGATGTAATTGGTTAGGAGAACTGAAAACAGAAATGACGTGTAAGATGAATAGACTCGATATAATGCTTCCGTAAGGAAAAATACATTTTTGATTAGATTGCGAGTGATCTAATTGAGTTTGAGAGAAGCGCAGTATATAACTGGCTTGAAATAAATATCTGGAAAATATTAGAATTGAACTTTTCATGCTCTGCAATCGTCGTGTAGTTTTGAGTTGGTATAAGTAGCGAAATTTTACAAGTTACAGATTAGGAGTTGCCAGTATTAATAAATACCCTTACATGACAGTAACAGATTTGATAATAAAACAGATGAGATTTTACAAATTTAGTTTACTTTTTATAATATACCTCCACAGAATTCCATCAAAACCAGTGTAAATCTCGTATCATTACCTTTTAGCTACTAATGAAATGTTTATCTTGCAATTAGTACAGACAACTAACGCGACAATATTTCACATTTTGAAGTCAGCTCACGTTCGAAGGTTGCAGTATTTTTTTCTTTATTACCTCGAAAATACGATGAATCATCCTTGTATGTACAACAGAATAACAGAGATGACAACTGGTTCTTAACGAGCGAACAAAATTTTTCGAGGATCATTTGCGGATTTCTCAAGGCGTTCTGGCACATTTTCTCGCGATCTTATTCATCGCGGTATATAAATAGCGCGGGGACGCGCGCTTACAGCAGCCTCTCCTTGTAAGGTTGACACGAAGGATAACGTTGAATGCAACTAGGGCAACTTGATTCCATATCGGGAACCGCGGAGGACGTTCTTGGACGACTCGACGATCGAGGGCACGCGGAGGTCAACGATAATGACCTTACCCTAATTCCGCAATGAGACGTCGAGTCATTACTTCTCGAGCACACACTCACCATATTGTCCCTAGTTAGATGCGATTAACCTATTAAGGACTAAACAAGTTTAGTTAATTAAAATGCACATTTTTATCAAGATAAATAAAAAATGAGATTTAGATAGAAAACCTGTTCACCTACTATTACAACACGTACTATACATTACATATTTTATATATCTATATTACATGCATTCTATGCATTTTTATATCTTCAAATCCCGCACAAGTGCATAAAAATTCGCAGTATAGTTATAAATAAAGATGAGTCGTAATCTGACTTTTAGATTCGAGAAACTCGTAGTCGAAAGATTCACAGCAAAAGCATAATAGATAATTGCGAGTGCATACTTATATTCTATTTTGCCAAAAACCAGGTCCGGCCGTATCGCTGAAGGAATGAAACTGCTTTTACGGTATTTCACTTATACAATATTTTCCTCTGCATTCACAAGTGAAACTCTGTTACCGAAGAGGTTAACCGCTACACGATCGGCATTCGACGTATTCAGGTACATGGATGCGCGGTATGCGCGCGCATTTTCCATAAAACGTGCTAGCTGCCCATCGCGTTGTGCGGCGCGGTTCGCGGCGAACGCGAGGACAGACAGATGCGTGACACGCGGCTGTCTGGCTATCGTCTCGCGGCCGCGGCGCACCAACAGAGGGGAGAAAGATTATGCAACGCTCGCGTCGGCCTCTACCGGCCATATGGTGGCGGCACCTTTATATCTGCCGTCGTTATTGGCGCGAGTCTACGTCCTGTGCACCTCCCGCTCTCGCGTATTTATCTACTATGCTTTGCCGCTCTTGCAACGTCCTGGCGCAGGTGCTTGGATCACTTTACGAGAACTCGATGGCCACTTGTCTCTGGCTCTGCCTTCTCTTGGACGAGAATTCGAGAAGGGTATATACGATGGGGTTTAAAGGCGGATCGTTTCGAAAATCTTGGGAATTCACTGTGCTAAGAACTAAGCCGCGGAGATACGGGTATGATTTACGGTGAACGTGCCCTGAAAATTTCGTGCACCTCTGAAATTCAAGATGCCACGCGGCTCAAAGATTTATGACTGGCAGACTTGGTATATTACTGATGGGTCACCCGTGGAAATATATTTTGGAGATCTTGAGGGTTCCTTAATATTCATCATTCTTCTTGTTTGTATCTTTTTCTTGGGGATGTTTAATCACAGGTATTTTTTGTTGATAAGATGGTAGACATCTTTCATTATAAGGTTTTATTACCACTCTGCTTGCTATTATTTGAATTCATACAAGTTTTACCTATTCGTTTCCGATTATGAAATTTATTGTGGTTCTGTATTTTATTTTATGTAATGTACCAATTATTTACGTTTTTTAATATACCATATTTTTAAATACTATCTTACTGCCTGTTTCTTAATTAGATAATGCAGAAAATATCGATTACGTATTTGAGTTTGGTATAACGAAAAAAATTTTTTCGTTAAGGAATTCCCAAAAAGGAATTTTTGCTCGTTTATATAATTATAATTTAATCTTTTAAATCTTGTCTACGACAATGACTTTCTATTAACGATTACGCTTAACTCAAACAATTATACTTAAGATATTGATCTTCCAAAAAAAAGTAAGTAAATTATCAGTATGTATTTAGTGCACTTATCTAGAACCAGAAGAAGCCATTTGATACAGGTTCGGTCAAGTGATTCCACGATATTTGTTTCGTTTCAATAATACATGCATTTGTATGGAAAATACGCGTTCCTTTCCATTCGCGGCTACACAGACATATTACCGCAATAACGCTTTTACCTGCAGTATTTATAGTATTTATATATACAATATAGTATTTATATATAGTAGTTATCTGGCACAATTCTATGCTCCCTTTGCTGCTCCTCTCAGGATAATTTAAACCATACCTCGTATCCACTGTTCATATCTCCACCGTTCAGCCTACCAAAGCTTTTCAAACGTATTACAACTTACGAATCATTCCGTGTTCGCCATGGTAGGTTGACAAAGTTTCGCATGGCATAGCTGGCGAAACGCATTTAAGATAGGAGGATTACTTATCTCACGCTTACACTTCTTCAGAGGTTCGTCGCCGCGTTCCTGCATGCTTTATCGAGCAACGTTTCAGCCTACTGCCTTTACAGCTGCTTCATGGATAAGGAACGACCTCTGAAGGAACGTGAGTTAGGCTTGTTTCAACTGGGATACATACTTCGTGGCGCTACGTTGTAAGAAACAGTCTAGAAATGCTTTGAAGTGCGCCGAAAAATGGCGACCACAACTATGAAAAGCTCCATAAGCAATGATCCGTCTTTAGATTTTGTTACAAATTGTCTTAACTCTGCAATTTCCTTAACTCAGATTATGATGCAATAGCAAAGTTTTCTCGTCTTATTTTTATTACAAATTACAAACTTTTCGCTATATGAAGATTACAGAGAAAGCAATAAGTTATATATATTTTCTATTTCTTATAGTAGCTTTAAAATTCAATACGTTTTCAACTAGTCCCATCCTACCAGAATTGTCTTGTTATTTGATGTCGGAATTAAACATGTGTCGTCCCACGCTCTTTATAATTCTAAAAGTATTGCTTGTTTTAATAATTATATCTTTGGTTCTTTACAAATTTCTTCAAGGTGTAAATTATTTTTAAAGCACATATATCTTTGGATCTAACAAGTTGTTTCTATTTTTCAGTGTGTTATAATTTCTAGTTCTAAAACGAAACCTGAAAATCAGCAAAAATGTAACTATCATGTTTTTACGAAATACCAGAACGCAATAAATCAAGGTAATTATATCACAGAAACAAAACGACTTAGAAAGATTTATCAAGGAACCTCAGTCGAAAGACGTCGAAGAATAAAGTATTAAACCACGTTACTGACCCAGGCTGCACATCCGCAAGCCCTTAAATCATCGGATTAAATAAATTCACGAGCGTCTGCCGCGAACGGGTTGACAAAGCGACGAGCTTTCACCGGGAAAGAAGCATCAATCACCAGGCGGTCGTGGTTGGAAGACCATTAAAAGAGAGAGGAGCTGAAGGAAGAAAGAGCCTTGGCTGATTTACGCGTGGCCGATACAGGTGACAAAAGAGCGCGCGAGCCTATTCGACGGAATAAAAGCTTTCGGTGAACGTCTATTACGACGGAGTAACAGTGGACAATTGCCCTGAACCCTTTTCACCTTGATCACTCCGCGGCAGCGCTACGTTAACGTCCCGTGAAGTATCTTATCCCACGTAGAGTACAACGCGCGTGTCTTCCTCTATTTTTCCCCTGTGCCTACTCGTCTCTCTTTCTTGCTCGCTATCTTTCTTCCTCGGAGCCAACGGCGTCCACCGAGCGGCGATAAATCCACGTAAAGGGCCCATATAAAACCTGCAGGGAGATCCATTCCTCCGGGGATTTCCTCTAGCCGCGAGCAGCGCCCTCTCTTCTTCTCTCGCTCGCACGGGAACCCCCGTCGCTGTGCGCTCCTTCTCTTACTAGCTGAGCGCGTTTGCGTCTGACCAATCGATACGCGATACCAACTTCCCATGGCGAATCGGTTCTCATGCTCGAAGCGAACGGACACAGAGAGTGGCATTATATTCTAGAGCGAAGTAACCGTATGCACGCATAGAAGGTAGAGATTCATCGGCAAGAAGGACGGGGACAGAATACGCGTGTGCGTGTACTCCTTGCATGGATAATGGAACGCTACGTAACCCCATTGCTAGTGGTAGTGTATCGGAGGCTGTACTTATCGCTGTACAATTTCATCGGCACTTAAAACGTCATCTCGTGAAGCTCCACCTTTTCATCAGCTGCTAATCTTGCGATTTCTCCTCTGTCTTTGTCTCTCTCTCTCTCTCTCTCTCTCTCTTTCCTTCTGTATTCTATGGTTGGTGGAGAAACTCCCTTCAATGCCCTCCTCGCGTCATATATATATCTCGCACGCCGTACATCGGTCCAGCACCGTACCTATAATAAACTATCTCCGGCTCAGTGGTCGACTTAAGCCGATATTACGCTCCACTTTCTTTTCTTGGCCAGTGAATTACACGATTGGTGGGCGGAGGGGAGATCAGACTTGGACAAAGGGAACGATGGACACGGATGGACGGAGCCGAGAAAAAGAGTTGGAGGAAGAAAGTGGGGCATAATGGCTGATGGGTGGTGAATTTTGATATAAATTTGACAGACGGAGTTATATGCGTGAACATTGCGACATGTAGGATGGTCAGCCCCAATCAGGATTGTCTGAGGATTCCGAGCGAGACTACATCGTGACTTTTACATCCATCAATGATTTTGTAAAATATTATTCTTTTATTACTATTAGCTGGTAGTTATTTATTTAGATATAATAACGATAACGCATCTTAATCAATCTTAAACATTATCTTCTTTTAGATGATTTGTTGCCTAAATTTATCAAAACATTTTAATTCATCATTTGTAAATCATAACCCCACATGATAGGCATTCATTATGCATAGCAATTAATTCAAATCAGCGAACAGAGCCTCATATATTCTCTCCATCAGATTCTTGCGATACATATAGAAACCTAAGAAACAAACATTTTCCTCTGGGTATCATAACCACATCTGAAAATATCACACCTCCAGTCACCTCATTTTACAATAACTCGCATTTGATAAAAATTTTGCCCCATAATTCGCGAACGCTTTTTCACCTGACACCATCACTTTCCCGCTCGGGAATCTTCACTTATATAAAACAGTTATCCCATAAACAGATCTAAATTAACTGAACAGGGATCGAACTCCCGCATCGATCCGACTCGCCTTTCATTTAGGTTGAACACCAGAAGTGCATGCACACACGCGGCTCGTTCTCACCCTCTCGATTTCTCATCAAGGTGCGTTTCACCACGTGATCGTGATCAAGGGCTTCGTATCTGATTCGCCAACTGCACGGCAAATTGCCTATGAAAACGCGGCTCGTTTCACCGCCCATGCACCGCTTCCTGTTGCCCTAACAGGGGGCCTTCCCTGACTCGAACGGCCGTTATTAATCTGAATCGCGTGTAGCTTCGCGCAGAAAGCGCCAGAGGGCGCGGCATAGCCCTTGGGAGTGTCTGGCCTGCGTTTCTGACCAGAGCAATTCCTTTTCGATTGGCGTGTTATTAGCCAGGACGGCCGAAGGAATCGAAGGAAATGGTGGCCGACGATCCAACCGGAAACGATCAGTTTCCCGGGAATCCGGGGTTCGCGTGTGCCCTCTCCTCTGTCTCGAATCTATCTTCTCCGGGAACCGAGCTAATTTCCTGCTGAACGATGTCCGTGTCGCTTCGAGAGACGTAAGCCTGCACGTGGCAGGAAATTTCAATGATTTCATTGGCCGGCCGTTAGTCCATGAAATTCTGTCCCTTGCGGGAACTTAGATTTTTCAATGTTCTCTTTGCTGTAATGAATCAGCTATAGAAACGGACTAAAGGAAACGAACGCTTTCACGAGGTTAGTTGTCTCTGGTTACCTTGTCTGGATTTTACGCTCTTCGATTTTGCTCTCTTTAATGCTAATTTTCTATCGGTGAAGCAACTGTACAACAGTTTTTCTTCAACATAAACGTTTTTCGGTGCGTAACTTTCAAGTGGTTTATGCCGGGTTGTTAATGTTTCCGGTATGATTATTGGATGTTTTACGCTTGTTTGCAGTGCTGGTAAAAGTAGGTTGTTTGCTGTCTATTAATGGTCTCTTTTTGGCGTATTTGTTGGTACATAATACAATGATAAATGGCCTGTGTAACAAACACAGCCAAGGAAGTTTATATAATTCTGGATTAGAAAATTTGAATGTTATCTTATCGTGTTCTGAACTTATGTACTTAGAAAATTCGTCTTCCTTTACTGTCACAAATTGGCAGGAGGAATAATTATTAACATTAGAAAGTTCATATCATATACGCAGTAGGTCAATTATAAGACAGTCAACAAAATATGAACGTTCCTTAAGAATAAATATTAAAACGTTAGTGTAATTCAACATTCACTTATTCCTTAATTCAGAAGAAACCGAATACGGCTAGGACTGTTATTGAGTAAGGATCAACACGATTTCTAATAATAGTATATTCGACGTTCTGCTCGCAAAACATCTAATAAGCTTGTATCCTTCGGAAAACGAGGCTGAGGTAATCTCATTCCGGCGGATAATTCGACTCCTCAATTAGTCTCGTTAGGATCGATTTTATATAACGTATAAATTCCAGTCTAACTTCGTATTTCCTTACTAGAATCATCGAACCAGTACTCCATGAGTGAAAACGGACAAAAAAAAAACACGAAAAAGAGTAAAAGAAGAAGGAAGATGTCGGCATGAGCGATTCTTGGAACCGGAAGTTTCCCAAGTATGCATCCCGTCGGCTCTGATTACGTAAAGCATGTATACAGTGAGGAACAAAAGTATTGGCACAACTTCGCTTCTTTTATAAAGTTTTGCATTTTGTAAGGCATTGGTCTTTATGCAATTTTTTTTTTGTTTTTTGGAAAGTGGGGATTCTTGTATTAACTGTGTAGTAAGTGTAATTTTATATTTTATGTTTATTATTCATTGTTATTGTACAGCTACTCGCAATGATAATGAGAAAATTACGAAATATTTCAGTTTCAAAAATTACGTTTTAAAGATTTATGCAGGATTTTATAGGAAAATCTGGTCTGTGAAAATGTAGTCTTTGTGTTCGTCACTGTACGTAGACGAGCCAGCAGGTGACCAGAAAATGTTCGCCCCTCATCAGTTCCCATTTAATCGGTGCAATTATTCGCGAACACAAGTACGCAATTCCTTCGCCGCGTAGAATCTCACTATTTTATTACAACAACATGGCGGCAGTGGCGTGCATAGTTTTACTCTTGGTCAGGCACGTCTTCGATGAACGGTCATGAAAGCAGTTTGAATACTCCTTGTTGGCTAATTTCGATGTTGAGGATCTCGTTATCCAGAAAATTTACACGTATCTACTATCACGATACTAATTTTCATAGTTCTGTTTCTTTCGTTTCGGTGGTAATGATTGACGCGATACTAAATTTTAATTGCTTTGTATAGCTTACTTTGTAGCTGGGCGTTAAACGTTGGGTAATACAAAATATAATATAGGGGCTATTCTTGTTTTGTAGAGGCAACTTGATGGCAGGATGATGATGGAATTAAGCAGATTATCGGTATAGTGGAAAGATGATCCGATCGTGATATGATTTAACTTCTTTGCTGTATCAGACTTTCCTCTATCTGGTGCTTATACCATTCTGCTGCGGTATAATTACGCATATAGCGTAGTTGACTTTTCATATATTTCATGGAAAGGAATTTTTTAGCCACATAGTAACATATGGTTCACAAACCGTAAAATATTCTTCGTTTTACATTGCTCTTACATGATATGCAAAATCGGGGAAAGAGAAAAAAGAAACCAAATGCAATTTTCTGTCAGAAGAATAGTAAATCAATTCTCAATCCCCGATTCTCACAGTCTAAACTACTTGGCGCGCAGCAGCAGCCGCCGTAGTACTCCTCCAATTTCAAGGTCACCCATTTACTCCGCGGCAGCGAGTCTCGATCGAGCGATTAGGCGCGAGGATCCGATCGTCCGCTGACATCTTCTGAAGATACATAACAGAGTGCCGCGAGCTGAATTTATCGGCGAATAGATCAGCCTTTAGAGTCCTTAGAGTGTTAAATGACGTGTGGTATCCGCAGAATCTGAAGCTTGAACCGCGATCATTTCTTCCCGCGGCTTTCCTCTGCTATTCTCCCCTTCGTCGTCTGTTTTTTCTTTCCTTGCCATCGTCGTTGTCGTCGTTGTTGTCGTTGTCGTCATCGTCGTCGTTGTTATCGTCCTCTTTATCCTTCTCCTCCTTTCTTTCGTTCTCTTCGCGTATATGTGTATAAGCGGCTCGCGTTTTGATCGAAGGCACATATAAGCATCGTGGCTTGGCTGGTAAAATGAAGACGTGCGGCTACAGAGTAAGGCTGACTGGCACCGTGCAATCGCAGGTGGTCAATTAGAATCCGCGTTCTCTCGCGCACCGCGGTAATCGGGCCTTTACAGCTACCCTTTTTTCCCCGCATTTATAATTACGAGGCCCGCGGCCCCGGCCGTGCGCTCCGTAACGATCCACGCCTTCCTTTTACTCGGCTCGCTTTGCTTCTCTCTTCCTTTGCACGTTCTAACTTATTCCATTCCCTCTTTTCCTTCCTTATCCCACATGTACAGGTTATTTCAAAAAGTTAGAGCCACGCTTTAGGGGCATGTAGTTTTTACCAAAACAAGTAAAAAAATCACAGGTTGTAGTATCCGGATTAGAAAATATTCGGCTAGAATGACACTTTTTAGGGGCTTTTGAGGTCGTTGCAGTAAAAAATGAGGATCATTTTTTAAGGAAATAAGATTGCCTAGGTTTACCCTCTGTGCATTCCAATCACGAGTACTGGATTAGGTTCGGGTTATACTTTGTTTTCTGGCCGTGATCATACGAAGAGCGGTAAGTGGCAAAATTGGTCTTTGGAGCATTGGCATTGGCATTGGTGTCATCATTTGTTTCAGGCGAATTTCTCCAGATAAGTCGTCTTCGTCGACCAAATGTTCAAAATCTATCAAAATCGTTCATTTTCATGTAAAATGACCTACATTTTCGGCTTTAACGATTTAAAATACCCCCGAAAAGACACATCCAGATCAAAAATTTTGCAATCCGGATCTACAGGTCTTTCGCGTTCATTGATTGTTGAAACACCGAAATGCGGAGCTGCAGCTTCATAATACGTCGATGCTATTGAGGATCCCACAATTCATTTTGTCCGCAAACGTTAGATCTGTCATAAGGTACTTCTTATTTCTTGACATCTGACTTTGACATCTGAACGAAGTACATAATGAACTCTAAAAATTCTCAAAAACATCACAGTCAGATTGTCGCAAACCTCCCCGTAGTGTTTTTTTTTTTATCAAAAAACTTAAAAATATCTGAATAAATATTAGTCCAAATAATATATAGTTACAGAGTCCAGCGTTCCTGTGATGGCATAAGAGCACTTTACTGATTTTGATAAATGCCCTTAAAGTTTGTTTCCAACTTTTTGAAACACCTTGTACATTGTCCTTTGTTTTCTGTCTGTCCTTCCGTTTCTTTGTCTTCGTTCGAATTCGGTTTGCAAGCCCGGTTATTTGCTAACGGAACCGTCTTTCATTTCGTCCCGGTAAAAATCTTCAATGGATTCCCCTTCTTTGCCTCTCTTTGCGAGTTATAAGTGGCAACAGCCCTTTAGGCGACTTGGGGATGGCGCTGAAGTGCCGAGACGCGCGTTAGGCTTGGAAAAGATTAAATGGTCAAGAGATGCATGCTTTGGTTGATTCGCACTGTAGTATGAAATTTTTGTTATGTAATTTGCGTAGATTGAAGGATTCTATAGGAAGGATTATATAAATATACAAATTAAATACTAATAAGTTAATCTTAAAACGCAGATTATACATATACCACGCCAATGGTGAAATAATGGTGTTTTCAATTCCTATCAAACGATCAATTTAATTTGAAAATTCAGTTTTTTGAAGTTGAATGCAATATAACCAAACTTCCAAATGTAAGCGAAAGAAAGAAAACAATTATTATTTTCTATACAATACTGTTATAAATAAATATTAGTACTTAAATACGTAGGATTAATTATCTTATCAGACCTAACCTAAAATTTCGCCGTTATATATGCAGTTATGATAGAAAGGTTACGGTCAGCGGGCCGTGGCACTCTCGATTTTGCTAGGGAATTTACTCTCGACGAGACGAACGTCACGTTGTGCTGAATTTTCATCGGTGGCGGAGCGTGAGCGTGCGCATGGACGCGCGCACGCGGCCGACGCGCACGAGCGATCGCAAAACGGCCTTGCTTGATCGCTGCGAACTCGTTACCGTGTAAGTGCACGATCGCACGCCCGTTCCGAATTTTAACTCGAGGCTTTAAATTTTACCGCTCTGCAAATCTCTCATTTCGCCTGTATTAACGACTAACGACTTCGACGATCGTTTATCGACAAAGAGCAGTTTAGTCAACCGTAACGTTCTTAACCTCAAAGGTTACCCCGGGCAATTTTCACGAATCGAAACATTCTCGCGGATACGGCGACTTGATTCTTTGGTAAATTTCGAAAAATCGCGAGAAATAGGATTAAAATTACATTGTTTCGATACGATATTATACAAGGTATTTTCAATTTTTCTTGACAAATTGCAGGGACATAATCTACCAGAGGAAATAAGAAAACGATGTTGTCACAGAAATGCAGTGTAATACATGAAAAGTAAAATGAAAACTATGATAAATATAATTTTGTTAATTTTCTGAGTTTGATGTTAGTGACGAATTAAAAGGATGCATTTTAATGTAATCTAGCTCGAAAGAGGAACAACCTATACGACTTATAATCCTTTAGCAATGGATAGCAAATCTATGAAATTTTGCGAAGGAAACTTACGATGAATCTAATACCTAAAATATCATAACCAATGCTTTTGAAATCAATATTTTTCAAGAATAAATATTAGGTTTTGTATAATATTTGTTCTATTGGAACAAAATGAAAGATACAGAAATCAATAAAATAACGTAAAATAAAAAATGTTGTGCATCTATTATTTCCTTATGAAACGAAAGAAACTTTTGGGATAATAATATCTTTTAACATTTCTTTCTTATTTTCACTTTTAGACTAAGATTTCTGTAGATTGTTCGAACAAACTGGAAACATCCTGGATATAATTTTGTTTTTGTCCTTATTTAATATACCTGTGTGATTACCTATATATAAATTGTAATACAATAGCGGTTTGCATCGTAATACAAAAGAATTGAAAAATGATAAAAGTATTTTTAATATACTTTATGCACGTGTAGCGAAACTATGTAGATAAATTGTGTATCGTGTTTTGTTTGGCGTGACAGTAACTGCAATAACAGCTGCATTCTTGCGGACTGGGCATGAAACACTGCCTAGTAGTTACATCATAACCAACCATAAGGGAAACGAGTTCTTTCGGAAAACATTCGGCGAAATGAGGTTGCACGTATCAGATCCAGACCGCTCGTATACCATTCAAATCACTTTTTTGCGGTTTATTTGACTGTTAAACACAGACATTCTACGAAACGTTATCAATCACGTTGTGGTTGGTTCAGCAAAATCATTTCGATTCAGAAATAGTTGTATAACCGCGAAAGAAGTAGCTGAATTATGATGTCAGATCGCATTAGTCACGGGCCTCTATCACTACAACGATATCTGGCAAAGAAATCGAACGACTGAGAAATTAAAATGTTACCTTAATATTTCGTTCCATTTTTGTTTTCGATTTTCATCGTTTAGAAAGTTGCGGCCGTACAATCGATCGCAATTCGAGCCGGTTCGACTTGGCTGCACTTCATAACTGCAACTTGTTGCCGACCTTTCTTATTAATTTCGCAGATTACAGTCATTTTCCAGTAATATTGCGATGGCTTTGTAACACTGCTGCACAAAATCGTTGAACACCATTAATATCTTCACGGTATAATTCTACGAGCCATGATAAGGCCTCATAACATTTCGATGTATGATCAGCCGAGCGGCATAGGTGCGGTAACACGCAAAACCTCCGCCAATACTTTTACTATGCGATTAATTAATTCCCTTAATCGATAACTATTATTAATACTTTTCGAGTTCCGGGATTCGAATACCTTCAAGCGGGGCGGAAAAAGCTCGACGTTCCACGAATGTAACGTTTGACATGGGAAATCTATCTCCGACCCATCGATTTGTTCTCATACCAGTTTGCCGTTTGGTGCGCGCGAGATCGTTCCGCTAGAAGCATGAACGCACATGTTCCTTGGTAAGTAAATAAACGTCAATGCGAGTAATAGGCGATCACGACTGCATCCGTTTGGTACGTGCATCCATACATACAGTCGGAGACAAAAATAAACAAAGAGGTACTGGATATAAGTATCAACGATATTTCGTTAAATACGTCTTGTTTACACAAAGATGTATATATTAATTTCAATTTACTTACTAAATAATCTATGTACCATAAAGATATATAATAAACAAAATGTAAGAATATAACACTTCGAATATAACAGTTCGATCGATACATACTATCACTAACTGTTCACTTATTTTTGCGCCTGACTGTATGTGGGAGAACAAGCAAGGGACACAAGCGGGGAAATATGTTTTTTGTTCGTTTATAAAACCGAGCTGGACTCGAGAAAAAGGATTTTTTTGAAAGTCACGCGTCGGTTGCCGGTAATCGATACCATTAAGCGTGGTCCGTGTATTATCGAACGACGATAATGTATCCTCTGACTTAACCACCCCGTAGGGAATCTCGAATAATTATATTTTCCACAGACGATGATAATTACACAGAATACCGGCGGGTTGATAGAACGAAACCAAACAAGATAGAGGCGAAAAGGATGCAACGAGGAGCCAAAGAGGCGAGGGAAAGAGGGATTAATATTATGGGGGAGGGCGCGTAAAGGGGAGTGTAACCCGGCGAGTGGTGAGTGCATCGCAAAGACCTTCCTCCGGTAAGATAGTACCTACCGAGGAAAAACAAGTGACAGGCGTTGTTAATTGGCAGCCTCTAGATGGCAATTAAGATTAATAACAAGCTAGCAATCCTCGGCCACCGATGGTTAGCCGCGCGTGTGCACGTACACACGATCTACACGCGCAGCCTCGCGTACCGATGCGACAGCTATATAGTATCACTGGTATGCCCGGACGTCAGGGGTTGCAGGAAGCTGGGACAGCTAACCTCGTCGATAATAATATCATACGTACAAACTGTTCGACTCTGCGACCTGTCATACGATCGGATGTACTAATGAGATAAAGGGCGTAATTGATTTTTCCTTCCATTTTGTGAGTTCTTCCCATATTCTTTTGGTTTAGTTTTAATTACGCTATCGGGCAAATGCGAATGTATTAAGATGAATCAAGTAGGCGAGTTTCTGCAATTGTAATGGATTTTGGCTTTTGGTTATTTGTGACTGTTTTTTTTTTTTTTAGGCTACTTCTCCTGTTTTGCGAAGAATTTATTTTTGGAGGATTAGAACATTAAAATAACATTATAAATTCAAAGATAAAATTTGTATTTCTAAAAGGTAGATTATTAAATTAGAACTTGATTGGATTGGTTTGTTATTGCAGAATCTACTACTTTGAAATTTTCAAAGATGTATCTCCCATAGTGTTCTGTACGATCGCAGTAAATATACAAAACTACGTAATGGATGGAAAAATGGATTATTAGAAACACTAATACTATAGTTTGAACAAGTGTCGTGTAAGTTGCGTCATAGTAGCAAAGTAGGTCTTCAAACAAACTGATATCTAGTAGTCAGATTTCGTATTTTTACTGCTGGTACCAGTCTTGACCTATCTCAAGGGTCTTGGGTCTCAAGCATACGAGGAAAAAGATCGTATATCAGGTAGTCGTAGGTCGAGAATCAGGTACAGTTAAGGTCTGATTCACAAGGCGTACCTGATTGATGACACATGGATTTGATATTTACGAAATACATAAAATAGTTCTTTTGCACATTTGCGCTATTAAAAACGCTTTTTATTATTTTCAAAAATATCTTTCTTCGAGGTTTGCAATTTTTAGTAAAACATTTAAATTAGTAAAATATTTTTATTACACGGTTTCTAATTTTTAATTAACGATGTAACGTTAGAACTGTATAAAAATTATATACAAAAATTGAATGAAACATTTGCATGTAAAAATAATCAGTTAATACAAGCAATTACTGTATGAGAAGGTTTATATTTGTAAATTGAAAAAATTGAAATTCCGAAATCTCTTCTAACCCTTTGTGTGTGCTACAAAATATGAATTAATTTGTCACAACTCCCACAGATCTTAGGAAAGTTCAAATATGGGAATACTAAACCTAATAGACGATGTTTCGTTAAGCTGACAGCTACTTTAATACCTGGATTATCCCAAAGAAAGAATTTATATATAACCTATACTAATTCATAGAACAAGTTTTTACAGAAACAAATCTGCAAAAATGAAAATTAAAATCTCAATCCTGCCCATAAACTATGAACGTTTGATTCTTTGTTCTTTCTTCTTTCGAATGAAAAAGCCAAATTACAATCAAGTAAGTTCTTTTTCTCTATATCTATAAAATAATGCACGTATCAATATATTCATAAGATAAGTAAAGTAATAAAGAAACAAATTAACCATCACGTGTAACTTGGTATCTTTTCAGCTACATTTTGCAATTTACAATTTAACAGGCATAAATCGTTGCCTCGTCGCCTTCGATTTTATTGCATCTCGAACTTCCCAGTTCGTGATCTTCGAACTCTTCTTCGACACTGACAGGGAAGCAATAAAATGTAGCGGAGCTCTCAGAATTGCTTTCAAATTCACTCTCATTCACGATTGCTCGCCTTGAGACACGTTTACTCACCTGCCAGCCACATTCAGCTGAACGACTCTCATTTTCGATCTCCCAAAAAGGACATGTTCAGCTTTTTATTCCTCCAATTTGCGATATGTGCGGTCGTTTTTCATTGCTGTTTCGATACGGGTCGAAGTCGTTTCTCAATTGAACCACGAAAAGATATTCTTGGAGTATATCGAGTCACGAAATTTACGTCCATAAGAAATTCGAAATCGATACGGGATATTATAAGATATTATGTTTCTCATTAAATAAAATACGTTATATCTGATTGTGGTATAAATATAACTATCTTCAGACACTTTCCATTTTATAGTAATACATCGGGCTTTTTAATATTCCTTAATACAACCGAACGATCAAACCAAAACTCGTCAACATTGGCGAAAAAAGAGGAACTATCGTGATATTCATATTTTTCCATATTTAAGATATTTTTTTCAAATTCTTCCACACGACTAAACGATCGCGCTGAAATCCATAAATACTAAAGAAGAAAAGTGTTGGAATACAAGGATATTACACGCATAGACACAAATACCCTTATACGGACACCTACACAGGCATTTGAACAGGACACTTACACAGGTCATACTCATGTATACATGTATAGAGAGTGGGGTTCAAAAATCTTTAAGGGATCATGGGTCACTATCTACAGTCAGTCTGAGAGTAACTGGCCAACTGTCAATCCATAAATACTTTACCTACATACTTTGTTAATTATAACATATCATTCACTTATATTTTAAACACATTTGGTTCTGTAGTTCTGTTTAATAAATATCACCTAATATTATTTTAACATAAACATTGTGTCTTCCAGAGATTATTTATCTTAACTCTAAGATTAAATTCTAACAAAAAGAAACTGCTACAGTAAGGCTACAATTTTTCCACCTCTCCAATCAATGACGTCTACCTTCAGACATTTTCCATTTTATCCAACGTCGACCTCTCTGAAATTCTTCGACGCGTCTAAACGATAGAACCAAGATGCTCCATCAGTCGCGCTGATTGATTTATCTAGCGACGTGTTTGTTCCCGGCTGAACAATGTTATAAACGGCGCATAAAATAAGGTACGGTGTAATTTAAAGCAATAAAGAAAATCGCGAAATCTGAGAGCTACTAAGCAGGCCGCGTATGGAAAACTGGCCGGGGCCACAAGTAGGATACGGTATGATCGTAATGGCCGGCTCCATAGCGATAATAATGATCGATCGTTGCATAATCAATAGGTTACGCAATTTGCCCCGGTAATCGCGGCGAACTATGAATGACGAGCATACGGGGCAACATCTCTAACGATCCCTAATTATCCCGATGCGATGCGTCTCGTGGCTGGCGCCGTGCCTCGTTTCTGGATCCTAACCCAGATGTGAATTTATGTCGACCAAGCCTTGTTAATGCTTCGCTCACGATGTTCCTACGCTTTCTCGTGACCGCGGTATCGGACGTCTATAAAAAGAAGGGAAGACTATCTTCGAGAATGCGAGAGAAAGTTTTTGGAATGGATATGAGAAAAGTTTGTATATTACAGTAGTTATGTTGGTATTTATGAAATATAGGAGTTATATGGTATATTAAGCTTCCTATTATATGGTAGTACATATGCTATTTTCTGGTAATGAGAAGTTATTAGTAGCGTTGCAGAGATTGCTATGGAAGAGAGAGAGAGAGAGAAGGGAAGATTTATACATTATTCTAGTTATTTTGATATTTACAAATTATATAGATACCTACATGTAGAATATTTTCCTATTACGCACTTTGTGATAGTAAAAACATGTTATCAGTATATTGTGCAAATCGTTATGAAAGGAAGAAAGGGAAGGCAAATTTGAAATCCTTTTTATGTATCAGCAAAAATGTATTTGTTTTCGAAAAAACTGGTCTCAAAATTTAGCTCATTAGGTATTTTTATATATTTACTATATGTTTAAGATATTCTATGTCTGTGACTGGAAAAGATGCGTCTCTATCGTTAATAATTGATAGAAAATAATTTTTCTCACGAGCTGAACAGAAATTGCGACATATGTCTTAACATATGGTAAAACGAGGACTTTGTATCCTCGCATAAAGAAAATAGCGATAAAATGTATAAATGTATCGTGACGTAAGTATGGCATTAGATACTTGAGAGTGGATTTTGATCGACTATGATATGTCATTTAGCAATTCTATTTGAAGATGAGACAATTTCGTTGTGCAAGTTGCTTGTCATATTACTCTTGTTCGAAGAATTAATAGAAATACACACTAGAATTCTCAGAAATGGCTATGATTAAGATAATAATAATAATATATATATAGATCTAGGTTATTTTTACAATGTTTAAGAGTAGATTCGTAGGATTGGAGTACTTTGCTCATCATTGAATTCATAGAACATTGTAGTATTTATTCGTCCTTGTCTCTTACCTTCCTTCGATGCTAATATTGACTTTCTTAATATATATTCATCGTTCAAATAATTTAAGCTTTAATAGTCATTTACTCTGACACCTAAAAGTTTAGAAGATAAACAAGAAATATTAAAGCACGATATAAAAATATTCAAATACAATGGATTAAGAAAATCAATGATGTGATTTTATGAGACAGAAAACATACTTCGTTGAAAATTGATAATGAAAGAAACAAAACCTATGAAACTATATATCCGACATAAGACACATGCTTCTTCGAATGCGGCCATATCGACTCATTTCCGATTAATATTGGGTTGACGACTAAGTGATTGCGAATTGTGTCATTAGGTGATATTGACAAAATCCAATAATTCAATTTACAACGTCGCGTCGTCGTATTTCTTTCACCAAGTACATATACAAAGGCGGATGTACGATATTGAATTCACACTGAGATTCAGATGCGAAAATGAGTTCAGCGTTCGGTATATCGAACGCTTTCTTTTCGCATGCGAGATCAAGGATGTAGCGAAACAGGTTGACATTTGAGGTGGTTTTGCAATTGGCCTCGTCCGGCGCTCGTTTCGGGAAACGAGGAGCACGCAAGATTGCGCAAGCAATCAACCGGATTTCGCAACGTGTTTAACATTAAAGGCTCCCGTGGCCGCGACACAGCGAGAGCGTGGGCACGCAAAAGTATACCGATATATTTCGTGGGCCCACGCGCGCTCGCGAACGACATTCCTTTCAACATCGGGGCCCGGTCAGCCAACGGACAAGTTGATGCCCACGTATGCGGTGAATAGGAACAGCTGTCAAACGCCAGAAACCGAAACGTGCGTTGGGAAGTGTCGACTGCGAGAGATCCTTCGATATAACGGAAACAAGTGACCTACTTTGCGTATTTTCTCACCTATTTTCGTTTTCTCCAATCTTTTTCAATTCTTCTTTTTTCCTTTTTTTTTATAAATTACTTAAAGTACGAAGGAATACTATAAATGATACTGTTGGATCAATTTCAAGAAGCGAAGAAATCTTATAAGTTGACACGACACGTTATTCGTATCATATGACAAAGCTTAATTTTGATCCTGCTGCGGTCCTCGAATTTTTTATGTCTCAATTTTGTTGCACTTTTCGAGAACAGAATTTTTAATGTTTTTCTTAAACAGATTTTCTTTTTTACTGAACGAATTTTAATTCGCCTATAGCGCTCTAGTCGAAGTAAGTAGATGTAGATGTAGTGCATATGCATGCATCTTATAACGAAATGAAATAATATACAGAATCATGAAATAAGCTTTGAAAATCGTTTAGTTC
This sequence comes from Bombus soroeensis, assembly GCA_014737365.1. Classification (NCBI taxonomy): domain Eukaryota; kingdom Metazoa; phylum Arthropoda; class Insecta; order Hymenoptera; family Apidae; genus Bombus; species Bombus soroeensis. The sequence goes on along the minus strand of JACXIL010000019.1, from coordinate 462,563 downwards.
CACTATGCGTTGTGCAAATAAGTTCTCTCAACGATAAAAATAAATTCGATTGTTTCACTCACCCAGCCGACAACATCGTTCAGGAAGAATAAATTCAGAATATGTTTTCTCACTCACCTGAAACAAAGAGAGAAACATTTTCTATCAATAAATTGTTGGAAACGAAATATCGGTTAGACTGGTGATTTGCATCCACCTGCCCACAGCGAAAAATACCAGATAATTATTAAACTATTGTATACTACATTCTATTGGATTTCTTGTCACATCGGCTGTTATGTGTCTGTTTGATTTCCGGTTGTCGCGTAATCGCTATTACGTGACGAGTTCCCTCGAGCTATGCGAGTTTCTTATTGTGTGTCATTGGAATAATTCCACAGATTTCCAATAAATTGTGCATAATATCGACGTAAAGACGGTTCCCAGAAGGAATAAGTCTTCATGCCATACTCGAGGAAAATTTATCTTGACTCTGGAATTTCTAAAATATTCTTTGGGAAAATGAAATTGTTGTTCTTGAATACTTTTTCCTCCGTTACAAAATGAAGATGAAAATGAAAATTTTGTTCATCTTATTCTTATTTGTCGATAATTTTTAAATTCATGTTTACATTCTCAATTAAATTCGAATTGAAGTGCTCAAGATTCATCGATAATGTGTCTTACTTTATCGATATCCTAATCTTTACGCAATATCTTTTTACATAACGAGGAAAGACCGTGAAGCTATTTAAAAACTAGCAAAAGAAACGATGCACTTATTGTTTAATGATATGCTAGTTCCATAAAGACACACCACCTTAATAACAATAAATTAATAAAAAATAAATTGTTCTTAAATTTCGCTAGGAGCTTTCTTCATTACGTTTCTTCCATGATATATATCAAGTTTCGTATAACATACGGTTTCACGTTTACAATAGTTAAAGAAATGATATCGCGTGCGCATTTAAACCCGACATACTGTATACTGTATACACTTTACACGTCAGCTACCGTGACCAAGTCATTGTTAACGATCCACATTTAATCGCGTGTGTCACAAGAAAGCCAGAAGAACGTAATTCATTCGGTAGAGAAACAGGAAGAGAGGATGAAAGAAAGAGGAGAAAGGGGGAAAGGGAAGGTTACTTTTAAACGGTCGAGTTGTTCGTCTTTTATACGTAGTTAGCATAATGTAATCCATCGCATTATGCAGCCAGAGCTTCGCATTATCCGATCCGTGCGTCGTGTGGGCTCGTTCGGTGAGTTATCGAGCAACGGACATGCCAATTAATCGCATTGTGCGTTTCGCGCACGTAGGACTCGCCAAAATTATTGCGGACGCGTGTACGATGAGGAGTCTGCACGCGAAGCATAGGCAATCCGTTGAAATCGCGGATTTTTGTCAAGGATGATTAATGGATGAGGCTGGATGAGCTTTCGAGCACTAGAACTTGTATGTTCGGTTAAATATAGAACGGGTTTTGATATATCGTACGAACTGTTCACGTTTAGATACTGTAACCATCTCTAACTATGCATTTACAAGTATTGGATATTTATAAATCATACGGCGATTTTGAAAAACAAAAAGAAATAACAGATACCAGATAATGGATAACAATGCCAAGCCTGGGATTAATGGATTATAATTTTCATAAGTGAAATGTGAGTGAGAAAGGTTGGTGTTCTATGAAGAAAGTGTACGATATTACCGAAAGAAAATCGCGATAGAAAGTTTGTAATTGATCAGTGACATCTACGATGAGATGACTTTATTCATTAATTTATTTTTTTGTAACTGATTGTGAGAAATAGCGTATCAGAGTTTTTGGCGTTATGTTAAATGCTCTGTATCGCACAACAGCGATGTAAATTACTCTTGATTTTTAAATTTTTGTAATAAATTTTACATAATATTCTATGACATTCTATGAATTCATTATATATAATATAATAACAGCAATATATACAAATAATAGATAATAATTTCATTGCAAGTACGAAACTGCAAAGGCCAGTTAATTCTGCAAACGCCAACAAGTTCAACTAAATCTATGTACACTCGATATTAGAAGCCAAAATACAAAGAAACAATACGTTTATTATTTATTAATTAGTAGAATATTCAGACCACCCAAGTATGAGCAACCACATACAATTGCCATGCCACTAACATATCGATTTAATTACATTCACTTACACTCGAAATATAAAGAAACAGCATGACTATCGTTTACCGATAAAAGTACGCAAGTCATCGAACTGCAAATAATCACATGCAACTGTCACGTCACTAACGTACCTATCACAACGTTAATATATCATACCACGCAGAAGGACAATATCCTTCTAGAAATACTCATGTCGAAGTTAAAGGGAGCCTCTCAAACAAGAACAAAACTCTGCCTGTTTAGAATCAAAAGCACACCCCCAAAAAACCAAACATAATCAAACCAGTTCAAACAGAAGAGGCTTTTGCGCGGCATTCGCATAGCGCGTTGCATTCCAAATATCTCCGTTCGAAAATCGAGGCGTGGTCCCCGTGAAATTCCTCGAATCGCCCCTTTCTCTGTATCAGGATCTTGTCATCGAAGCTGGCGATGTGACAACTAGAAAATCGGGCCGTGGTATTCGCTGGTTTAACGCGGAACGTTCCACCTGGACAGGGCTGAAAGAGGCGGAGTAGAAAGTAGAAGAAAGAGAGGAACGAAACACGAAAAGAGAGGGAAAGAGTGGAGAGATGGTGTATCGACAGATACGCCTCGGTCGAGGTAGACCGTGCTCGCGCGGAAAGTCCTCGCCGCGATTTGCATAATGAGAAATTATGTGTGCGCTGGCAGAAAGCGTACCGTGACACATATACCGATCGGGTGAAACCGTGCGTGTACGCACACCAGCGCTGTAATCGTTATTGGTTATTTACATCGGCGTCGGAATCGGCTATCCCACACATGAATTACTTGGCGAATTTCTGCAGGCTGTAATTACAAGGGTTTACGCCAATAAGGGACCCGGACAGACGGGGGAGGAATGACTCATGAAGGAGGCGTTAGAACGAGGCGTGAGAAATTACAGGGAATATATACCGATTTTCGATTATTGCTCGTTAAGAGATTGTAGGGAGAAATTGTGCAGCGTGGTTCATTACCGATACTTAAATGCGAATATATAAGCGTTTTCAATTTGACGAGTTGAAGGGTTCTGAGAATGACTAGCTACTGCTTGTGGAGTAAACGTTCATTTTCTCACGAAATAGAGTAATTTTCTTTGTATACGTTTTCCTACTATGTATATCTTTGAAAATCTCAAACGATAAATAAATAATTATATCATCGTGATAATACAATATATCTAAGTAATTAAAGTACTAAGTAAGTAAAGTAATTTCTTCTGAATCAAACTATACACGAACGCACGTTCATGAATCTATTAATAAGATCATTAATTTATTAATATAGATTCTCAGAATATGATATAAATGGTAGATTAATGGGATCCGAAAAAGGATCCATTCACGGATGAATATCAGATAAAATAAGGAGGAAGTGGATCTGGAAGGAAACAATCGTTTACCTAAAAATTCAGGAAAGTTCTTTCATTTTCTTTGCGTGGCAGACCATTAAAACTTCTAAAGAGCATCGTTGACTTTCTTTAGTTCGACGCATTCCGAAGATGGCGCGATTCATTCACAGAACAAAACGGCTGATACGGCGCGTCTAACCATATACTTTCTCCGTCTTATGTAGTATTAATTGCAGCATGTGAGCCGCAATTACGCCACATCTGAGTGTTCATCGATATAAAATCGCGCCATTAGCCGTGGAAGTATGAATTATCCGACAAACGCGAGCCACGTGGTGCTTCGGTACTCGATTAACCGGATAAATGACGAACGTGAACATACCTTTCCGGCCATCTCATGCAAGAAGGATAAATATTAATTCATTAGTCGCTTCGTTGCCTCCGGTGTAGCGCAGAATGAGTACGCTCCTTTAACTAACTTGCATATGCGACGCTATTTCTACTGATAAGTACGTATAGAGAGTGTTCAAATTTTTCTGGCGTATTCCGTGAATATGAATAACAAAAAAATGTTATACAAGCGTAAGTCTTTTAAAGCTTTATCGGTGTGTTATAATAAAAATATGATTACGAGAGAAATAGTAAGGTATATGGCGGTTACTACACTGTAAGATAATAATAGGTTCATTATACGCACTAACAAATTTGATCAGAAAAACCTGATACACTTTGCATAATATTTATTTCCATAACGTATATTTTATTAAGACATCGTGTAAAATTTCTACATATGAAAAAGAGCTATTTAATTCTTTATCGATCATTGATCACGTACGACATCATTTATGCCTATGTTTGTACGTAGTTTGTGATATCTCAAAATCAGTACTAAAATACCAATTTCAAAATGATTATGCTTTCAAATTCTATTGCTTGAATCTTTTCTCTTCCAAAGGATTATTTAATTTTATCTATTTCTTTGCACTACTATACATTAAAATATAGCCAACATCTTTTCCCATAATTAATACAATGTCGGAAAACCGCGAAATTACTATACTAGTAATGAATTTCCTAACAAGTTTCTTCCTCTCCCACCGTAAGATGGGATTCAATTGGGAATATTTGGGATTATTAGATTGGAATTTATAATTCATATTATTATGCGACTGAAGATTCTCTGTGACGCTGAATCATAATTAATTGAGATCACATAAAGTTTCTTGCTCTAAGAGATATATCATTGTCAATAATTTATCAACTTCCCCGTCTTTTAAAACCAAAGAAATATTTATACCACCGTTCATAAGTCATAAGTATAAATGCATGCTGCAAAATGAAATTAATATTTACTAATCATATATATGATAAGAAAAGAAGGAAATTACTATTAAAAGTATTTGCGTATTTTTAATAATTGCAGAAATACAAATTCTGGAACACATGCATTTTAATCATCTTAGGTTTGATAATTATAGTGTCAAATATCTGAAATTATTCTATCCTAAACGTATGTATCTCCCCGGAAGGATCGAATACCTCTAATTCGATAGAACCAGTTGAACTCACCGTCCAGTTCAACTTTCACAATTTTGAAAAAAGGCAAAAACGAGAAAAAATTATCTTCGGTACTTTCCATCGTAATAAACTACAAGAACCAGTAATATTTCGTAACTATAATAAAAATTCACTGTAATAAAAATTTCATTTCTTGCTTAAATATCGATCAGCGATAATTTGCATCCTGTACACGTGCATCATTATAGATTACTAATATCCGTAGCCAATATAATCAGCGATTACGTTCGCGTTATGATAGGCTATCTCATTGCGTACATGATACAGGTTGACATTTGAAACGAAGGCGACCGAGAAAGCGACAAACGGCACAATTATATCAACCATTCCGTCCATGTTTTAACGCAATACTGGATACTTATAACACGGCTGGTTATTCTCGGATCATTGAGCCTGGTCTGACGTAACGAACTTGTCTGATTTCTATAGCCGTCAACAGCGCGATCCACGTTCTGTTTCCGTGAACGAGAAAACGCGCGTTTCCACATTTTAAATAGTCGTTTGACCACTCGCGGAAACGACCCCGAGATTTATGACACAAACAGAATTTTCTAATTGCGCAAAGGAATTATCGAGATATTAGATCGATAGATTACATACACGCAATGATTAATATATTATAAATAAACTGGTAAAAGTAATGACATACCACACTACTGATTGAGAAAGTGGCGAGTAAATCTCGAATTTTTATCATACAGTAATAAAGAACGATCATTGGGAAATAGTCGGAGGCTAAATTGAAATTGCAGAAATCAATCGGAGAGTAGGTAGAGAACTGTAGAAAGTAGTCAAAGAAGTATTATTCGAAGAGTAGGCAGGGTTGCAGGAAGTTGTTGAAGAATGGACCCAGTTGCAGAAATCAAAGAGTAGGCAGAATTGCAGATAATGTTTAAAGGACAAAGTTGCTAGAACACGTTACTATTTTGAATGATAGAAAACAAAGAAAGTATTAAATAATAAATTAGATTTTCAGTATCACAGCTGCAGGAAGAATTTACCTAAAAAATTGAAGCTTGAGATTATCACATACACGATTAATGGCAAAACTTATATATTGTATAGATAATTTAAATATTCATACACATTGAACTGACTTTAATTATTCATACGCTACACGTTCGATTTTCATTATCTCCATCTTTGATTTTTTCTGTTCTATATCACTTTACTTAAGCATTAAAGCACTCGATAAATCTTTTGATTTTTAACAAAGACCGACATTGACGGTTTAATCAGTGCACGCGAGGTTCTTTTACAGAAATGCAAATCCAACTTGGTGAATATATAATTTATGTACGTGATAGCTTGTATAATTTATAGTAAAGCGCTATCGGAACAGGCTTTAATACAAGATCAGTAAAAATTATATCGCGTAATTTAATTAAACCACGTGTGTCGTTAAATTGGCACGGCCTGACATAATGTAATCGTTCCAAGGGTGCTCAATTTGTCGAGATTCCATCTTCGATGTGAATCATCGTCGCTGTAACCGCGTGATTTCTGATTTATTCTCTCGCGTTTACTAGTGCAACCTGCTGTCGCTAATGTATTATTATAAATGCAGCTTCTTCTTTCTATATGTTTCTTGTTTAAATAGGGAAACAATCCTAAATTAGAGGAATAAAAGGATTTGGACCTTAATTTAGACACAAATTTCGATATTTTAATAAAATAGAACGTAGAGAGTTAAAAATGCAGGCAGCAATTATAATTAGTTGCCTAAATGAAGCCTTACAAACCTGTCAAAAGATGAAATAATAGATGAAATTTAAACTGTGTTTTCAGCCGAGAAACACAATAAATAATAATAACACAAACCAATAACAATTAATTGGTAGAAGTTCAATCCGTTAAACAGTTTTAATCCCACATTCAACTAACATCCTATTAATTACAAGTATTTTAATCCTAAAATGTCCGTTTTCAATATACTGTTACCTAAAAGCAATTAGCAACACATTCAACGTAACCAAACGCAATATTTCATGAATCTACCATGTTTTAATCTAATTTTTCAAGCCACTGTCGTATCGCATGCAATCTCTTAATTTGAATAAAAAAAGCAAGGAAAGGGAATTTTATTCTCTGGAATCAAGACAATCAACACGAGCAGAGATTGCTCGGCCTCAGCAGAGCAATGCAATTAATTATCGTTAATCGCGGCGATTAATCGCGCGGCGGTCTAGGCATCTCGGTATGAATTACTATGTCGCGGGCCGTGTAACCGTAACTCAGCGTCATCTGTGCACCAGTTATCGTTCCTTATCGACCAACGAGCGACTTGCTTCTCTTGTCACGCGTTCTTTCGTCGAAACGGTCTCTCCTGGCCGTGGAAACGCGCATAAATCGCGATTTTGCGCAACTACAAGCATGCAAAGTGGCGCGGGAACGCGAGCAGATTTTCCTTGGCGATAACTACTCGAAGCGGCTAGGTCCGAAAGGAAAAGTTGTCCTGGGTAAATCGGCCGTTCCGGCTGACGTGCGAAGCGTTACGCGGGCGAAAAGCCGAGCGAACTTCTCAAGGAGTTCCAGTGACTGCGTGGAACAGGTAATTCGTGTCTGACCACGCGGACACGTTTCTTCTGACCTGTCTTCGTGACTGGCGACGACCTTCTGCGGCCGACATATCTGACAGAAGTGATATAGAGGCGGAAATAGAAGGACGAATGTGGAGTATGGGTGGGAATGTGACGTTAGTCGCGTAAAGGAAGAAATAAGAATGTCAGAGAGAAACGAAACAGAAATATTACGACAAGATTTTACACCTTTAGATCGGTGTAGTTTTATAAAAAAAAAAAAAAAAGTAGGCGTAAAATTGTGAGAAATCCTGCGCCTCTTCTCTTTTATGTAAATTTTCATCGATCCAAAAGTGTAAGATATTGCTGCGATATTCATGACGTATAATTTTGATACATCCTGTACAGTGATACATATGGATTAATAAAAATGGTTATATTGAATATGACAGTATACTAAAGGAAAAGTATCATCTTTTTTGATAAAAGCTATTTGGTTTCTCGTTCTTAGCATTTATACCAAAAAGTTTCCTTTTATCTCTATATGTAGTTCTCAATATATTCAAAATGATAATTACGTAGGCATCTAGTAGTGCTTTATAAACGTTTCAATGGCGTTATTCTCTGTCAGATCATTTTCCGTTACAAATCATGATGATCAAAATTGTTTAAAAGTATTAGTATACAGTGAGAAATAATATACAAGAAGATATTACGAAGAGCCGGAAAATGAGAAAAGAGCGCTCGAGAATCTAGAAAAATTGTACAAATTATAAAATAAAAATAATGTAAAACAATAATTGAAAAAGCGAATGGGAAAGAAAGGAAAAAGTAGTAGACGCGTGGAACGTATACAGATAGTGAGTATAATAGTGAAACAAGAAGGGGATGTAGGGCGAAGGAAAGAAGAATCGAAGGACTCGCGCGTCGGAAAAGGGGAGCGCGGTGAAGTGGAGTAAATGTCAACGGTTAATTGCGAGTACGTGGACTAATATATGCGTTCTTACTAGAATGGACTCTCCGGAGGGCTATTTCACAGCGTATACGTTGGAAACTTGGCTAGAGTGTATTGCCACTGTAAATCAATCGACGGTCCCTTTACAAGGCGGCTGCGGTTGTACACGTGGTGTTTAATTAAACCATTATTCGCCAGTTCAACGTAAAGTGCTGTCCGAATGACGAAATGCCGATAAGCAAATGCGCGTTTGCGCCATAATTAGTGTGTATATCGTTGCATCGTTCTTCGCCGAGATTTAAAACGAACAGCAAGACCTACGCTCTTTCACCCCGCTCTTTCATTTTGTACAGTGCAAGAGTAATTTTAATTTAGTGACACGTAACATGCGATTATCTTGTTTGTTTTAAATTGAATTAAACCGAAACTTGTTTATATGTATCTATGTATTTGTTACATCTCTGTTAATACAGAGTGGTTTGTTTTCTTTATGTTGTTGCATTTAACACGGTTGCCTTGGACGTATTTTTTATAATTATATCCTTTTGAAAGGATAATACTGCAAGATACCTAATTTACAATTTTACAATATACTGTTTACAATATATTTTTAGGATCATAGATATTTTTGGAAAATTAGCTAACATGTAGTAGTAATAAATACAAAAATATATTTACCAATGTATTTGATTTAGATCTTATCTCTCTACAATGTACTCTTTAAATATACTTATATCTACCTTCCAACACATTATGAAGAAAGATATCAAAATGAAATGAATCAACGTCTCTTCCCAAATAAAAAAAGAAAAGATCTACACAATAGAGTTCTTTACTCTCTAACGATCTAATTTAAACCAAGCACTATAACCACAATTCACAACGAGCCAACATTTCCAATCTCGACGTTCCTAGCTCTCGTTGCTGCATAACGGGCATCCACGAATCGCGTTATCTCGATGGTGTCTCAGGACGAAATCGACGGTTCGAGGCAATCGTAGGAAACTAGATCGAACACGCGGATGACCTTTTTTCCCTCTCGCGATTTATCTTCCGACTTGGCGCTGAATCCAGCGATTGAACGATCGCTATCCATAAATCTATATTCGCTATGGTATTTAGAGTTTAAAAAGAAACCACTCCTCTACGCGGATCCCCATTAATCTTCGATGGCCGGCTGATTGAAAATACTTTGACGTTTGAATCACGAGCGGCGGAAAGGGCCCTCGGCCAGGTGGATTATCGTTCCTTTAATGAGCAGCCAACTTTATTATCCCGTAACGATTAGAGACGCTTGATAAACCGATAGAAAATCCTTTGCCAGCGTCAGAGCGTAGATAAGGCGGATGCTCGGTTTCCAAAGAGGGGTCGACCCTCTTTTCTCTCTTTCTCTCCCGACCACCTTTGTACCATCGAGCAGAAACCAGGAACGAACGAACGGTGTTGAACGTGAACTTGTTGCAACTTCCGTATTCCTGTATCTCTGATACCGAGTGTCTCTTAATGCAACGTACGCCGGTATAATACGTATATAACAGCGCTTCCAACCGGAGTAAATCTGCTCGTAGAACTTTAACAAGTGGTACTTGTTGCTTTTGTGAGACTGTATAAGGATATCTTGAATTTGGTAGTACGGAGAGAAACTATTACGCTTTTTGTGGAATTTATTTTTAATGCGTGAATCGTGATGTTACGTTGTTTTAATCCTGCATACTCGGAATGCCAGTTATACTGGTCAACGATCTTTTTGGTCTCATATAGTCTCATAAAGGTATCCACTTTAAGATATTTTTACGTAAGTAATAAATATACAAAATAAAATAACGCAGAGTATTATAACTTAAATTACTTACAAAATTACTACTAATTTCCCTAATTAAAGATTTATTAAGTTAATAAGTCGTAAGTGCGAAACTTTCCCTGAATCTCTATTTTATCCTTCCACTGACAAGTTCTTATTCGAACCAGTGGTCCTGATGAGTTACTGCACGTAAATGCAACAATCTATCTCTTTTGTGGCTTCTTCATCGATTTCTTTCCTGACCTTTCAGTGAGCACGACGATGTAAGCAACAGGTTTTAATCTAAGACTCCGGGAAGCTTTCGCTTTTCTCCTCTGTTCCCTCGCTTTTACTTTTCCATTTTCCGTCCCGTGACACGACCTCCGGATGATTTGTCATAATAACTTTCTAACACGTGTCAGTGTTTCGAATTATTACGGCAAATATGTGCTTGCTGCAATTTGCTGTATGTACGAGGAAATATAATGAATATAGAATACCCATAAAACACTGAACTAATGATTCATTAATAGCGGAAAACACGTGTAGAGTTATAATTAACTTTTTGACAACTTATAATCAGTATTATCCATAATTCTCTGTGTTTTGTGTCTCATATATGTATATTTGTATACAATTTTATGCACTATGTACGCGTTTTAAAAAAAGAAAAGAAAGGATAAGTACTTTTTATCAATATCCTTGAAAGTACTGCATTCATAAATTCCAATTTCAAGATAATAGGGTTTAAAAGAACTTATAATTTTGTCAACAAAAGCATTCCATATCTCACAGTGTTATGACATTTTTTCAAATAATATATGACGTATGTATTTGCTATTATTTTTATGCCTCAAGACCAGCATAATTGAAACTATTATATTATGTATCTCCACATGCAACAGTACATTTAACTCGCACATATGTGATAAACAATGGCGCGCCAGTTATTATTCTGTTTTAAATCCCGACACGTAAGACAGCCGTAGATAATAATAGAAAGTCGGTATCGTGTCATGATAAATATTCGCCTGGAAGCGACACGAAGGTGACTTTGATATTGCAACTATGACGAAAGAAAGCTCTGCTTTTTCGTTCGCTTGAAATTGTACGGAGAAATCGATGGAATGTGTTTTCACGTTGCATGTTACTCAAGAATTAAGTTCGCGATAGAGAACGCTCTAATTGCTTCCGTAGTAGATCAGTTAAAAATTATAAATTTAAGGTGAAAGCAATTTATAACTGTATCGTGGAACAAACGATGAATTTCATTGGGTTTAAGTTAGATCGAAACTATTGCAGTTTATTAGAAAAATTGAATTACTAAATATCCATATTATCACAGATTTACTACCAATATTACCATTATATTCCCGCATTTATAATCTTCTCAACAAAAATATATAAACGTAAATATACGTATGCTTTCGATTATAAAATGCAATTCTCAAACGTTAATCTTATGAAAATTAATTACTGGAATAAATATAATTTTGATATTATATAAATAACTACGATTTTGAAAGGTGAACCAGTTTAGGAGAAAATTCGCAAATAATGGAGAATTCTCCAACGAAGGTGTAACGTTCTTTTCATTCCAAACAAGACAACCTTGCAGGGAACATATCACGTGGGTGTATAACCGAGACGAGCGCTCAACTCTTAGGACGCAATAGCCTGAGTTGGGCGAGGTCGTGGTAGGTCGTTCGGTCCATACAACGCTCGATGTGAGATAAAGGTGGTCTCGTACGAAACCGAAAGGAACGAATATAAGCTCAATTTATAAACCGGGAACGGCATTCTTTGGTAAAGGCAACAGTCATGCAGAACCTGTCTTCTAATTGCTACGCTACGAAGTCTGCTATGTGCAATATGTACTCACATATTCAGTAATTCGATTAAATATTATTGCACGATAAATTCTATTTTATGTGTAACCAGTTTCAATGAGAGGTTACTTTCTATTATACACATTATATTTCTATGTTGAATTCGTTTGCCAAAAATGGAACTAAGAATTCAAATTAATTTAAGGAGAACTTTGTTTATATAATAAATTTATGCAAGGAAAATTACAATATATTTTGTGAAATTAAAAGTAATTACGCAATTTTTTGGAAAAAGGATCCATAACATAAAATGATGGATGGAATATACTGCATTAAAAGTTTTAGTTTTAGCTTTCTATTATTAGCTACGTCTGAATTGATAATTATAATAGCTCTTAAAGAGGTTTGTCGCTTTTGTATTTATTACAAAATACAAATTTCGTCATATAAGTTTCAGTAATATTCAATAATTATATAAATACAAATTTCAATATTCAAACTATTTAAATAAATACTCCATACTTATATATTTAACATGTAAAACTACTTTAAATGTTTTTAATTTAATGGGATTAAAATATATTCTAATGTTTCCTACATAAGTAAAGATTTTTTTTTAAATCAATTTGAATTACTATATAATTTGATTTGTCTCTATTCTTCCCAATTTCTATTTTCATAAATAACAATACGTAGTGGATGATATAATTCAATATTTTTAATCTATTTAGATTCAAACAAAATCATTCATATACGATATATATAGTTAAATTGTGACAAGTTCGTATCATCTATTTACACTTTACTTTTTACCTGTCATCAATAAGATAAGATATATACAAATAAAATTCTCTATTTAAATACAATAATAATACAAGCGATTACTGGGATGCCAATCTCGTAGAGGACTCACCCAGTATGTCGGCAGAAAATTCCATCGGAGATCATGCACCTAACTTCACACACGAGGACAATCGCGTACAGCAATCACGCATGCGCTGGCGGACTAAGAACGACAAATTCTCCGGCAGTAGGCGGATCGGTCGTTACGTCGATAGTCTCGGTGCATCGTATTCTCGCAGATGTGCATCCTGTGCACGCACCACTCTTTCTCTCTATCTCTCTCTTTTTTATACACACTTTCTATGCTTCTCTTTTGCACTCTATATGCCCGCCTCCGTGTAAATCGTGAATTCCATCGAGTATCAACTATCGGTCCAAACTCGTCGCCGGCCATCTTCTTATTGTTTCTTGTTTGCGATTTCTACGTACATATGTGGCACACCTTCCAGGTATACATGTATATCAATGAGTTCACTAGGTTAACGGTTATCTCCCGATATTCCCTTATTCTCGTATTTCCTTGAACACTCGCGAATCAGAGAGAATTCTTTACGAAACAAGCATAAATACGTAAAAGATATGTTTATAGGTAGGACGCCCGTTCGACAACACGATTCCCGTAATTCTGTGCGAATGGAACGCAGGAACGAAAGGAATTGGAAGGAGGAACGAAGGAATTTTTTAATGTGATGAAGTCGTGGTCGAGTGGTTACATAGTTACACTTATATGTGCACGTGTAGAAAAAGGGTACACCTACTCGAATTTCTCCATGGAAAACTTCATTTTCCTCCTTTGTCGGTCATCGTTCTAATTTTGTGTGATTTGCATGTATCTTCCCTTTTATATAAATGGGGTTATGTACGAGTATGTATTCTGTATACGGTCGTGTACAGCCGTGATTGTGAGGGGTAAATAAAAATATATAACCAAGTTTTATAGAGTTGACTATACAATACTAAATTATTTTTAGGTTTAGCAAATCAGTTAAAATATTTTCTATACCATGAACTCATCCCTGAAAATCATAATTCAATTGTGGCAACTAATTGTGGTTACTAACTATTGAGTTAAGGTATCATTTGTTGAATAAGGTACGTACACGCGCATATATTTTTTCATATTTAAAAAATTGGTTGATTAGTTGCTTGATCTCAATAAATTCAGAATTACCTTATGAAATATAGTTAGTCTATATATATATATAATAGAGTTCGTTGCATTCTGGTTTAATGTTTGTAGCTCGTGAAGTTCTTATAACCTTTATATCTCACGCATTTAATCTACGTGTCAGTTGGGAACGAGTGTCGCTGAAATTACGAAAGCGGACTACCGTAGCACAGACTTCTCGTTTACATCGCGTCGAACACGATGTCCATTATCTGTCAAGTGTGGCGTATACGTAACCTTATAAAACGTCGAGAATAATCATCAATGTCGATGATTATCGACAATTCGAATCGAGCAGCATGTAATTATTTGCAAGGCGGAATTTAAAAAAAAGTGTCCCATTTCGTTTTCCTTCGCGCTCATGTTCAAATGCCGAGAACTCAACGATTGCTTAACTTAACCGATGCCTCGTAGATGTGGTGTACGAGTCTATACGATGCAAAGAGAGAGGAAAAGGGAGCTTCGGGGTACGAACGACACGTGAACGGTTCGCCTTTCCATATTATTTATCTCTGGCCGCTTTATTAACGTCCTTCCTCCGCGGCTTATTAAATAAAGCAATTCCCTCCGTATGTGACCTTTGGCCTCGGCGCAGATCCTGCAGAGATATCGGTTTCGTTTTCACCGTGACGCAGTGGTACGCGCGCACACATCGCAGTACACGCCTTTTGCCTTTTGTAAGTATATACAGCACGACGATTAATTCGTGTCCGTGAGTTCGTTACGCGTTTCGTTTCTCGCTCCTCCGTAGAGCGCTATGGAAGATGATGATACGGTAACTCGTGGTAGAAGTATGATTATATTACGTGTAACTCGAAGGTGCGGATTTACGAGGCATACTCGCGTTAATCTCCAACGTGTTTATCTTGTGTTTTTAGGGCCGCAACATTTAAATGTTTCGTGACTATATTTTCATGCTTTTTAACGCGTTCCCTGAATCCTTTTTTTGCCGTTTGATACGGCGAGTACAATAATAGATATTATACTATGGCTGATATATATAGTATATCCAAATATAGATAGCATATTATATAGGTTAGTCAATAAGTTTGTAGGTAACTTCTCTTTAGCTTCTATTATAAAAGAGATATCCAAATATTACTATACGCATAGTGATTATATGATGCAACACCGTTGTTGATGTATACTAATGTATGATATCAATTATAACATAATAATTGCATCAGTCAATTTCACATTTCTGATATGTTAACCCATCAATTAATCAAACAGATACTTATAAAAAAAAAGCGACTTTTGATATCCTTAAAGAAATACGTGCGAACTTATTATACAACCTGACATATTAAAAAACAATAGCTGAACATAAATTTACGTTGGCGATAAGAAATATTTTTTCCATTCATTTCTTAGACGGACGGAATAATTTATTTATTGAGCGACCCCCTTATGTAGTCTATAAAATCTTTCACTTGAATCGACATGATACTTCTACGAAACACTTTTCGCGCATAGCAAATGAGCATACACGTACACACAGATTACTGTATCTCCTATAGTACTGTATAAATTCTCCATTTATATTCACTGTTAGGTTCATAAGTATATATGTATCGATCATTAAGAAGCGTATTATCTTAAGTGCACATGGTAAACGGTATGCATCGATACAGACACGTTCATATGTGCGTACCGTGTACCGTTTACGCCGTCAGTGAGCAGTGCTGGCGTTACACCGTAGGTGAAGGTACGATATTGAAAGTATGGTCCCGTTTTGTTTGCGTCGAATTTGTACCGTGTGATCGGGCGTCTGAGTCAAGTGTTTTGGTTCGTGATCGCTGGTATCAGGCGCTAACGACTACTCACATGGGGTGCGAATGTTGTACCTCGGCATCGGTTACGAAAATCTCGAACTCGAGAGGTCCGCGTGCAGGTGCAACCAGATGAATAGATATACACCACAGCCACGTATACACGGTGTGGGTGAAGGTAAAATTAGAGACGGAAAGATAAGCGCGTACGGTTGCTCAATAATAATCTAACGTCGCTCGGTTGATTGGAGGCTCACAATGGGCCTCTCCTGGCGTTTTATCGACGGGTGTGCGGCCAACCTACGAGGCCAATAAATTACGCGGGAAATAATGCTTAATAATTCGTACGGTTTTTGCACCGTATAAATCCGCGTCAAGCTCAAGGTTTCGATTCGCTTATTCGCAGCAAGCGAGAGATAGTGTCTATTCATGCATAATGCAGGTAACGAACGTTCTCGGTTCGTGATCCCTGGCCGATGTTTGCTGTTATGTAGTAAAAATGGAACGGACTTTTATACGGTGTAGCACGCGCAAAACACGGAATGTAGGTGAACGAGAGAGCTGATGGTGAAAAGCGATGGCGATGCACAGTTCTTACCGATGTCGTTTAATTAACTAGAATTAATTCATTGGAATTTTTGTAACGGATGATGCATAGGTTATGCGGGCGATAAATTACATAAGAAGTCTTATTCAGACTAATTAATTACTTAAACAAATTCATGCGGCGTTGTATCGCGTGAAACGAGCAGGTTCCATTCGTAATTCACCTTCATTAATTTACATCTAAATATGGTGTAAGTTCGAGCAACTACCATACAGGCATGAATAATCACTCGGTGTCGAGGATTTTTCACGAACTATCGGTAACGTCGGTGAATTGAAATTGTGCACATCCATTTTTGCTACTATTATACGTTGCCTGTGTTGGACGAGAGCCGGTGAACGTTCGTGTTTTTCATCGATAAGGGATGAGACGATATTACGGTAACATCGATCGAGGCGAACGAGATAGAAACGTCGAAAGAAACGCAGGCAAGATATGCGTAGAAATAACAACCTGTTGCTAAATTAATCGCGTGCTTCCCTGTCTAAGCTGAGTTCAAACTTGGAGTATATTAATTTAATCTTGTATTAAGAAGTTTACAAGTGGATCTGGTCCTCCTAACGTTGTAGGCCGTGCGTTGTTGCATTAGCACTTGTATTGATATATATTAATCACCGGTAAATTACAACAGCGGTAGAATGTAAATATTATCTGTTGCTATAAACTACCACTTGTCAGAGACAGAGGCAGGTAAATAGCGAAATATCGCGAAATGCGCGGTGAATCGCAAATTGACAAGCTGACTCGTAAATCATGTGATCGTAACTTCCGCTTTATTTCACAGAGAATGGTATCGAACCTGGAGTGGGTTATGGAATAATCGAGTAGATTTTCTGATTTATTTTATCGATGTCTGTATACTACTGTTCACAAGTAGCCGCATACTTTTGCCATTTTGAGTAACAGGAAAACACCCATATGCTCCTTCTAAACGCGTTTTATGCATTATGAAACTTCACGTTCTATAGCAATCATATTCCTTCTTTCATTTTGTTTTGTTTCACGTTCTTTCCGTTAATACGAGTTTTCGTGTCCACGGCAAATTCCAAAAAGGGAACCCAGTACGCGTGGTCTCTCTGTGAAGAGTTGCGTGGGCTCCCGTGTTGAATTGCTTCCACTATCCACACGTGCATTTCAATGTAAGATTTTTCATTTCCGTCGTAGGAAGGAAGTTTTAAAGCTTTCATGATTTCTGTTCGCCGTTTAAATGGAATGTGACCGATGGCTGAATGCAAAATAACCGACTCTAAAAATCGGTTCTTGCATTGTGTTGCAATTGTAGATATCTATGGCTATTTCCTTTCGTACTTCTTTTATTTATACTATTACTGTTCAAATTTCTTCAACATTTATTTAAATTTCAAGTAATAAAATATTAGTCATGTAATATATGATTCATATGTATATGATATAGGAAGATATGAAAATACTACCATTGAACTAGCACATATCTAGTGATAATAATTCCAATTACCCACCTATCAGTACCATTAATCAGTCGTTTTCAAAAAAGGATTTTCAATTGGACCGACGAGTGCCGGGAAAAAATACGATATACATAATATGTAATCAGGCTATCGGTCTTGACAAGTGACATGGGCGTGATTAACATCGAAAACAACCGACTCGGTCAACTCGACACGCGTACCAATAGGACACAGCCGCGCCGGCACAGATCGGATCTAGCGAAGTCGGGGCAGCCAAAGCAGCGTACGGGTGCAAATTAAATGACTGATCTATCGATCCTTTCGTACCTGTCGACGGGCGAGATAGCTAATACCAGTGGAGCAATATATATAATGTGCTTACACTGTCGCTCAAAAGTTAAGGATAGATCAGTGGAAATATACTGACAAAGTTATGACTCAAATTTAAAAAATTATAGTGAGATAATTATACGAGAATGAATAGCTTAATTTAATTGATTCTGTCTACACTTAACTGTTATCAAGAACAGAAATTGTTTTCGGTCACGAATAATCCTTATCGCCAATGGAAACATATTTTTAATATTGGTAACTAATATTGGTGGCAGAAATTATTTTTAATTAAAGGTAATCATTATTAACTATGAGCATATTTTTTGGTTACCAGTACTCGTATCAATACACACACAGGTGACGAAAACATTTTTACTTTTTTTTAGATCATCGTCAATTTTTATTAAGATACAGTCCTATGGTGGATAATTTGTAACTTTTGAACGATGAAGTATATTAATATGCATTTACGCTCATGATATACAACATTAGTATCAGTACACGTACATCACATGAAGAATACGAACGTGACTGTATACGGTAGCCATATATGGGTGCAGAGACGTTAGTGGTCAGTTCAGAGCGTGTGTATGGTGATGGTGAAGCGGTGCCACCATCTTTATCTCGGTCACGGCGACTCCGTGAAAGTGAGAGCCGTTTCTCCCTGATGCTTCGGCTACCTGCACGTACGCATTATCCAGACAATTCCCCTTCGTTTGCGTGAGCTCTCTCTCTCTTTTCCCTCCTTTATTCACCTCTTTTTTTCGTGGCTTTCGCATCTGGGTCGTGGAGCTCCAACGATCCGAGATTGATTCGTAACTGGAACTACGTGCTTCTTGGCTGTTGGTGGTCGGAGGAAGAAAGTCGTTCGAGATCTCATTGTCTGATTTAATGGATATTATTCGGATCGAAATGTATGAGATACGTTTGTTGAGTTGTTACAGGTATGGGAAAGTTATCTCGTTATATGTTTCCGGATTTAAGAAGATAAGCATCTAGGATTTAGCTCTTAAGAAGATGAACGAGCAACTGAATGTTTATGAGCTTGACAACTTAAAATTTGTAATTTGATTTGATTGAAAGTTTGATTTGATCCAATGTAATTTTTGTATAATAAAATATTCTCTTATATTGGTCCTATACAGGGTGTATCATACTATGTGGGACTCACTTCAAGAGTAGACCAGAGATTTCAACGTACGTATTGTACATGTATCTGGATTTTTAAAAGACTGCGGAATTCTTTGACACGATGACTGCAAGGCAAATGCTATTTCGAGCACCGTCTAAGAATGCAATTTTGAAATAAGGTCAGATAGAACACATGTTCGTATCAACTTTTTTCATTGTTTTTGTGCCTCATGTCCATTCCTAAAGAGGCTCCCACGTATTGTGATATATCCTGTAGTTCTAAAATAGAAATAAACCAATATTCTATCGTTCCTCTGTTTCATTGGGGGAAAGAGGATGATAAACGGTCTTGCAATACGATTTCAAATATGATATATTTTGTTTCTTATCATGGTAATCCCAACATATAATAATTGAAACATTTTGAGCGATCTTTACAGTTTGTGAGACGTAATCTATAATTTCTTACAAATTCTGTACAAAATCATCATCAATAAGCAACTCTTTTGCCCAAAGTATTCAACATTGTACCAACTTGAAACTACCTCACGAAGTTACAAAAACTACGAAACAGAACATGAAATTAAAATCAGACAAAACAATTTTTCATTGCATTCAACTCTTCAGGTGTCCCTGATGTGTACTGTCATCCTGTTAGTCGCACCGGTGGTATTCTTGCGCGTACATGCACGTCCACAATCGGTTTCCTCCGTTTTTGTCTCGTACCACGCGGCTTCCATGTATCTCCCGATCCGTCGTGGCAAGTTGACGTACGCACGGTATACGTGTCACGACGCGACAACGCGTCGCGTGTATCGTGTTCGACGCAACTGTCGCCAGTATCATCGTTCCCCCGTGGACATGAAATATTCGCAGAAATGTTCATCGATCGATCTTAATGATCTGTCGTGAAACGTACGAAAAGAGTGCGCGTGCAGGGATCATCCTTAAACGATCCTGACAAAAGGACGTAAATGACCGGAACGTCGTCGATCATTTCCTACGAGGCAGTCCGCATCCTCGGGTTAATGTATAATGTCGCAATTACGGTTATAAATAGTACATTGCGTGATGTGTTAAATATTAAACCTAATCCGGTTATCGTGTTCGATAGCGACATTTTTCAGGCGCTTGAATGTTTGGAAGTCTTACGAACCTATCAAATTCTTGGTTGCTTTATGGTATATCGATTAATTAATTTTCACTTTCAGTGGAAATTCGAAGATTTTGAGGCCATTGTTTTTAGAAGCGGCATATGAGTCAACGGAAAATTCGAATCGGGAGAGACTCATATTGTTGTGCCTTGGAGTGTAATATTGTTTTGGTTTGCTAGGTTCAAAGGTAAACGAACTCCGGATAAAACATTATCGCCATTATTTGTAATCGTCAACCGGAGTTACATTTAAACTTTTTACAATATCATCGGTCGATACAAATAGACGAACGTGCTCTCTAGGACGATCATTACAGCGAATCATACAATGGAATAGCGAGCGTAGAGTTGAACAGCAGCATCGAGCGAGCGACGATTACAACCGGCACACTATCTCTGTACTTGTACTTAAAGTGATTTTAATGTAGACTATTACAATTGTATCACTCGTCTCTTTAATAAATCAACACGTATAATAATCCACCTCAGAGAATGATTGGAAAGAGGAATGTTGATTTGGAAGGGTGAATCTGGCTATATTCCTTAAGGGGATTTAATAGTAATTATTGTTGCTACATAAACAATACTAACAGTACTCTGTATCATTGGAATTAATGATAGAAAAGCTTCTTCATGTTATCGATCATTTCTCAACAGGTATTGGCCCCTGATCGATATTAAATTGAAATAACAGTGTTGTTAAATTTACTAGCACAATCAATCTTCGTTCCTTTTAAGAGTAGTTGAAAAGAATAGCCGCTGGCAAGAAAGAATTTCGACGATTTATTATCTTGCAACATTCAATAATACCAGAAGTCACAACCGTGACTAATACCTACATCTCTTATTTTGTCTTATGTTATCTTGATTTTGACAGAAGGAAACAGACATACCTATTTTTTTCAAAAAGGATTTATGCAAAAAAGGAACTACGATTTTCCAATTATTTTATATTACGCTACATATACTATATTTTACATTATTTTCTGTGTAATTACATATTATTTTTACTTAAACGTTTTTCCATGATATAATATCTGTATCAGCGATCAAAATTTTTTCGTAGACAAATCAAACTATAACAAACTTAAAACGTCGGCAAAGACCGACGCGAGTATGATTCATCGAAGCAACTTTTCTGCATAGCATCCCTCAGGAAATTGGTTGTAGTCGATTGGTCTTTTCTTCATTGGGTCTGATCTTTTTCCACGGAATTATTAATTCTCCGCCATTATCTGATTACGATCGTTCAATTAAAATACACCCTGTAATTCGAACCTGATCCATGAAGAAGCATTTACACGTCGACTATTAAGCTTCGAGACTCGCTGCTCGAAACGTGTCGATACGTCCACCACTGGATATTCATTTTCTTTCTTTTTTTCTACCCGGTGATTATCGTCGTTTTCGTTTTTCCTAACACTGCGTCCACTCCAACCGATCAGTCAAGTCGTTATCTTTTTCAAGTCTATCGAGGAAACGTATTGAAACAGAATGACAGCGATCGAACTTTTCAAGCTTTGATAGATTAACAGTGAATTTTCTATTTGCTGTCCATGAACCTCCTTTACAAGTTATGAGATGGCTACCAGTGTTCAGCCTGTTCGTTTAATGTATTTAATAACGTATACAGGTATAAGAGTAAGCTTTGAAGATGCAAGATATCGAACGTTAGGAGCCTGAGATTATATGAATATCTAATATGTTGATTTTTAAATATTGCTTCAGAAAAATGGAAAAATAAGAAGAGCAGTATAAAACTTTTCAGAGTCCAATTTAGATTTTTTATATGATTTGTTTATTTTATGTTTCTTATGATATCGTGGTAATCTTTATAGTTATTCTACGCTGAATTGAATTCTTATCTACGCTTCATCAAATTAAATTCCTATCTATTACTTCTATCAACTGCATTCGCAATTTGCTATAGGTTGAATTTAGTTTATATGTAATGTAATAATAATCTTTCGAGGTATGTTATTTAGGAATTATTTTTTAGTAAAATTTAAAACTTCAGAACAAAGCGTTAGAAAGTGGAATGATCTGCTGTATAATTATACACAAATTTATAATCTTATTTATAGTTCATTAAATTGGAAGGAAAATGAAACCTTATTCCTTCAAACAACAATAAATTTGCAAGTATCTGAATACAATTCTCTTACAGTTATCTTTTATAAATATCGTGTGTGTCATACATTTTGAAACATTTTGAAATTTCATTAGTTCTATACTTAGATCATGATCTTAATAAAGTTTGAAACAAATTCGAAAATGTATAAAATCTGCAAAAGCTTTGATGTTCAAGTGAAATCATTTTTATAATTAATTATAATCAAGGCAACTATTTATACCGTATTCTGCATATTTACTAAACGTATGTGTATAACCTTTACGTACATACATAGATACATTTCCAGATTGGTTGCAAATTCTATCACTACGATTATGACAATTACGTCTCATTAATGAAATAAAATTTTAAAAAATATAACACACGTAATATATCCTTGAAAATATTTTACTGTAAATATTCAAATACTTTCATGAGTCACTGTATATACAAATTATTTGCAGAGTGGCTGTAAACATAGCGCCCACGCGTCTCGCGTCAGAAAAGTCATTAAAATCCCTCGGCGTATTCGTATTCGGAATTTCATCTCGCCCGCGCAACAATGAACCTGTTCGTCGCTATGAAAGCAACCACGTACAAACACGGAGAGGCTTTCGATTCGTTTCAGGAAATTCTTCGCTTTCGCGTCGCTCAGGATATTATTCAACAAATTATCGCTTTCAGTCCGGTACCGCCGTCCTTCGGGAGGTTGTTTCGAAACATATCCGTTTTATCTGCGATCGGGGACTTTCTTCGAGGTGGATCGTGATATCCCCCGCACTGGGAACACAGATCTACCACTAGATGCTTTCAGAATCTCTCGGCGCGCTCGCTATCTACGACGTTCATCTGGCAACGGATCGCGGTATCACTAATACACAGGCTCATTTAGATTTATGCACCGGGAGCGCGACACATTCCGCGCCGAGACACTGTCATCCTCCGTGTACATGCAGAAAATCTTTAACTGTTCCTCTACGACTCTCTACATGTATAGTGATATATGGCGCACTGCGATTTTTAACTCTATTGCGTTCTTTGGATCATTTTCCATCGAATCGTATTTTTCTATTGTTAGAAAATTTCCTAATCCGCCAGCCACGGTGATTTTCATATTTTCTGTACGGAATCGTGGATGAAATTTACAGTATAAGTATTTAGACACTTTGCGATGTTAACTTAAATAGGATGCTCTTTGCTGCTTTTATTTTTTTTTTTTTTGTCTTATTATAAACTTGCTGATTCATTCATGTTATATGCGACTTATGATGTAGAGTAAATGAAGTAAAATTTGTTAGATTTGTTTATCATACGGATGACGCGATAATAGCATGATCAATGGAAATGAACAGGGTAAAACAGGGAGATTTCGGCGTCGCCAGAGGCTAAGGGATCAAAGATCTGAATATGAAAACATTACCATTGATCTTCTTAGAATATCAACTTCTTCGTATTAGTCGCTGTAAGACAGGGATCTTACATAGAGCCAAATTTTGGGATAGTTTACAATTAACAATTGCAACTTTTTATTTCTGACAATGAAACAATATTTGAAATGCTTCAATATTTCGATTTTAAATTGATTAGTCAAAATATAAATTAGAAATATAACATTTTTATTTTTCAGATACATATAGAACTGGCTAGTGCGACAAACTGTGTAGCAGCTTAGAGGAATCATTTTCTTCAAATTTTGAACGCTTATCTCGTGCTCGTGTGTTTGTCCTAAGGCTGTATCGTAAGTACATGTTTCGTTTGTAATAACTACACGAGGTTCGAGACCGGACGGAAGAAAGGATTGCAAGAGACAGATCTATCTTCCAGCTGGATGTGCTCGGCTAGATAAATGCGTCTGCGATGCAGTTACGTGTTAGTGAGTCAGTGGAGCTTCGTTTCTGTTCCTTTGGGACGTGTTTCTGTTGTCGGCTTCGTACAAGCTGTGTAGGTGGTTTTGGAAATGGGTGCTCGGTATTTTTTCGTCAGTGAAAGTGGAAGTAATGGTAGTTGCATGGATGATTAAAAAATTGGGTGCACTTTGAGAGACTCAAGTGTTTTTAGAAAAATTTGCGATAGTTTAATGGTTATTGTTTAGCCAGATATAGGCATAGATTTAAGGCTGAACACGTTATTGAAAATGTTTAATGTGAAATAGAGGAACAGTACAATTTAATAAATAAAGAGGTAAATTTTTATGGCCATCGTAGTTGTGACTGTCGTAGAGTCTTGCAACAGAAGAACCTTCATTTTGCTAATCGTAGTTTATTTTATCAAATCTTAGGAATTTTTTAATTTTTTTATTCCATCAGTTTGATTAAATTTACCCTCTTCTACATAGATCATTTAGTTAATTTGTGTAATTTATTTATATAGCTTAAATTTCTATATAATACAATCATTGTGTCGATTACTTGCGATATTGTAATACACGTACAAGGTTTTACAACAATCCAATGTGTTCGAATGTCAACCGTGATATCACAAAACCTTAAATCATCGTCTTACGTTTGCTAATATGTATTCAAAATCTTGTAGGGCAACAATTTGAAAAAATACAAAAGGTTTCCAAAAATGTGCAACATTGATCTATATATTCAGGTTATCTGATAGAGGAACGCGTAGACGAATTTGAAATAAAAACACGTATTGAAGTAAGTATAGGTATAAGTACAGGTATAGTGTATGCTGATCCAGATCCTCACACTAGCAGTGTTACATTACAATCGAACGTGATAGATAGCACGTTGATACATTTACAACAAAGAAATTAACTCTAACTAACTCTATTAACTAATTAACTCTAACTAAAAGTTACAAGAAACAGCAATAAAAATCTACTTATATCTCTTTTGTTTCTAGACCTTGTAACCCAAAACAACATTCATATTCCAGGTCACAATAATATGGACCTCCCCCTTTTTAAATTTGTTGCTCCACTAAATTCTATTTTCTTCGTAACGACGGTGTCCAGGTCACGGGTATACGAAAGACAAAAATGTAGAGCTTTCCTAGAAGTAATTACTCCAACAATTACAATTCCCTAATGATAGAAAACCAATCAATCTTGTTCCTTCTTGGTCCAAACAAATCGATCCAAAACATTTAAAAAAATGTCCTCCCACAGTATCGCGTATATTCCCAGTTCCAAGTAGCAATTCCATCACACTCTGTATTTCCATGCAGCCTAGACGACGAACAATGCGAGTTTCAGGGGATTTGTTGTCACGGCGTGGTGAGTTACATCGCTCGAATCCACCACGCCTAGCCGTGCATAAGCCGGTCCCTTATCCGACCGGAGGAAAACGATGTTTTAAGCCGTTGCTTCGTTCGTTCCTTCTACTCTAGCGCGAGTTGAGCGGATCGCGCCGCTTCCAGGGAGATTTATAAGCCGCGAAGGTGACGCACGCCTCATCGACGTAGACAGGATGGCGTTGTGTGCGCTATTGTGTGCAACGTTACGCGCGCGTTATCGCCCGACTATGAAATAATCGCGTGATTCCCCGGAATCGGTAAGCAACTTGTTATTATCCTGTCGCGTTCGCTCGCGCGCGCGGCGCCAGTCGCTTTATGATATACCGGCAACCGGCCATCGATCTCGTACGATCTCATGATTTATTCTGGCTTGATGGTACGAAGCGTTTTTGCCGCGGTGTGAATAGGTTACGAGCACTTGAGAGGATCTCTTCGAGCGTAACGAAAGACAAACGGGTTTTGAATGGTTAAAAATGTTATGAATTTAACCCTTTCGGCGCTACGAACCCATATATGCGTCCTGAAAAATCGTTCAGTATGGGCTATAAACGTGGTTCCAGTTATACCATTGCGAATAATCGAAGTTAAAATATCTGTTACATTAATGGTTTTTCTATACACTATTCCATTCAATATATTTACAGAGTACAGGTTAATATATTTCTTCTACAGTATTACGAGTATTTTATTAGTAATAA
This sequence comes from Bombus soroeensis, assembly GCA_014737365.1. Lineage (NCBI taxonomy): Eukaryota > Metazoa > Arthropoda > Insecta > Hymenoptera > Apidae > Bombus > Bombus soroeensis. Next base: position 435,901 of record JACXIL010000019.1, on the reverse strand, counting down.
CAAATATATGATTCCATTAAGAAGGACGATTTTGACATTCGCATGTTCTCTACGCATTCTCCCATAAGAAAACTAATTACGTCAAATTATGTCTTTCTCGAAACCGTTCAACTATTATGTTCTCATTAAAATCGTTACATACGTAGTAACCGGAGTGATTTTCCGTATACATCATGAAAACTTAGAATTTGGTAATATCTAGAATATACAAGTACATTTTCTTCTGTTAGATATTAATTCATTTATTTCTATTTCGATCTCTTTCGCCTGGAAATGGATTTGGCTCACAATTCTTTACGCTCATCCTTCTACACTTTTTATACTCGAAGCTATTGCACACTAACCTAGTTGTAAATTTAGTTCACCTATTCTTTACTTAAGTTTGCTTAATCCATTCTCTCAATACTTGTTCTGTTAAATATACAAAATACACAAATATATAAGGTCTTTCAGTTTGTCCGCCACTTTGATCCGTATGCACGACAATGTATATCTTACGTTTCACTGGAGTCCATTCTTCTTGTGCACACAGATGAAACTGCTCCGTTGTTAAAGGGTTAACGATGAAACGAGCGTGACCGCGAAGTGTAACACCCGCGCTCATGCGATTTAAAACAGCGTTTTTTTCATACTGGGATAAGGTCGACTGCCGTCTAGGCGTGGTAGATCAGGGCGGCCCACCTTTCTACGGCAACTGTATACCTTGACAGAGAGAGGAACAACACGGTAGACAGAGATGCAATCTCATTGTTCTCCGCGTTTATGTGCAAATACGAAGGTTGCGATACTAAAAGGCGTGCCATGATGAAAAATCGCGCATGATCGGGATGCTCGTAAATCGTCGTTGTAATGATTATTTATAATAGGCGCGTAGCAGCGTTTACGGCTACACTGTCCTGACTCGTGGGGACAGTTAACATTTAATAACGTTTCAATTACGCCGCTCAATGATTGTGCCACTTTCTGTTCGACGAGCGTTAAATCATGCTAGATTGCGTGGAATGCGCCTGCACGCATTGTGCGTGCCAAGCATATGTCGAACACGATTGTTCGCTCAGATATTAACGCATTGTGATTGATATTCGCGTACGCGGCAAATCCAGATCAGTAAAGTGGGTAAGGAGGTGCACACGTAAGTGGAATGGAGCGAGCAATTTCATGGAAGATCATAGAACTGTTGCTTCAATTTCGTACACTACCGTTCAAAAGTATACCGATACTTTTTATTTTTGATAGAACGTAATTGGAGTGTAGTTAGAAAATTCCAGATAGGAGGACTCGCGATGATTTTGTTCTTTGTTAATGTTATCCTGGAATATACCGATACGATAAAATTTATTTTTGAAGGTTACGTAACGAAAGAATTCACATTTGTAAGTATCAATCTGGAAAAGAGATTCTGGAGTGTTGCTCCTTATGTCAGTGTGATATATTATTATATGCCGTTATATTATACTTTACTATAAAGGAATATGTAGTATCGTCTAATTATATTACAACGCATTTGGCTCATTATATATTTACTTATTGAAGTTATTACAAGTTTTGGGGATATAATTACCTTTTTCAATTTAAATAGTACAATTAATGTCATTGTCAGTCACTAGACACTTTTGTGATACCACTGGTAGGTCTAGTCAATTACCAATGATCCAAACGACAAGTAACATATCAAATTAGTTTATGTCAGAAAAGATATCGTTAGAATGGATAGAGCGTGATGATTTTATCTGACACTATCACAAGATTATTTTTGTGAATATTAAGTTCGTTTTGGCATTGTTACATATGTCGATTTTCGATGAATATGTATGCATGTATAATACGCATATAGCTTCACCTTCTTGTTCAGTGTACATTTTAATCTAACACAAGTGCATAGTATGTTGATTATATACATTGCTCCACTTCGTCCAGTCTACGTTTTACCGCCTAGTTTTAGACACAAAAGAACAGATAACGCGAGAAGTGGCGCTGAGAAAACGAAGCATTGGATTTGTTCTCCAATATGAATGGGTTGAAAGAATGTTACATACTTATACTGTGGGTAAATTTTCCTCGATTTAATGTTGAGAAACGGTGCTCTTCAACAAAGAACGATAGACGATCTACGTATGTAGGTAGTTGTAAGAACTTAGACAAAGAGTTACTTGATAACTGATATAGATAGTAATGGTCTAACAATCTAGGTAAACTAATTAAACGTGTTCGAAAAAGATTTTCTATATCAACTTGTACCTTGCTTTAACTTAATAAATAGCATAAGATCGGTATCGTTGGAAAGTGAAAGGAGCTTGAACTTATCGTTTCTCGAATCAGAATTTAAAAACTCATTAAATAAGCGGGCTAATAAAAAAAAAGAGAGGGACTGAAAAAATGTTGTAATTTAGCGCAGGAAATATGTAGGCTAAGATAAAGAATGGTGTTTATTCGCAAATAAAGGCTTTTAATTTGGTGTCGGAGTAGGAAGCTGACATTGTAACACCATTACACAATAGTACATTCACCAGGATGATTCACGCAAGACTGATACCTTAAATTTAAAACAATGTCGACAAGACGAACAAAAATCGTAGGTTCGCCGATGTGCCAAGCGCGATCGTAACATTGTTCTTGAATAACCTCAACAAATAAGTAAATTATTTATGTCTTTCTCAAGACTATGGAATTTACGTTCACTGTAATTATTTTTAATTATTTGAATTTCATTCTTTTCTTAGATTCTTCTAGATATTTTATAAACACAGATTAGCGACAAAGATAATAGATATTAACAGACAATAAAAATACGAATTTGCATAATTATCCACTATATGTAATAACAGAAACAAAAGTATTTCATCAAATAAAAGCACGTCAGTAAAATTGGATACCACTTAAATTTGATACATATTCTGAAATCATAACTTACCCCTGTTAAAAATTCATTCTATAATCGTCTTTAATATACGACTGATCGCACGATTCCTCAAGATTTATGTGACAAACTTTTTCGCCTGCGTTTTGCAAGAGGATATCACGTTATGGCGGTAAATTCGAAGCGATCGGACGCGCGTAGGTATAATTGCGGATACATGGAGGGCACGCCGATGATTATTAAGTAAAAGACACCTGTCAGACCAAACGAACGGACCACGGCGTTTGCGAAATCTTGCCTCGAAAACTATCCGTGGCAACGCTACGTTCTGACAACCACTGATTTCATTCCACAAGGCGTCAGAACCGATTTACGGCGCGACATGAATGCCGATAACCTGGCACTGTGCATAACTCATTTTCTTCGTGGCAGCACAGAGCGTGGTGCGCGAGGCTGTCCGATCTGTGAACGCTTTTTCCTCGCCCGGCGCCGTAAAACGACTAATTTCGTCGAACTTTAAAGCTGGTGTCGGTGAAATGTAATCAGGTGTCGTAATCAGGAAACGGCTCGAACCGTTCCTTATCGATTTTTCACGAAATGTTACCGTTTTTTTTTCTTTTTATTTTTTGGAAATGTTAGCGTGTAAAGTTTCGTTGTATAATGTCAGGTTACACGAAGTGAATGTTAATGATATAGATAGAGAATAATGGTGAATGCTGTCGGTATAGATACAAAATAGCAGTGAATGTTATCGGTATAAATCATGTACACTATGTTCAGATGTATTAGCAAACCTATTAGTCTCGTATGAAGCGTGATGATTTAACCGAAATCTTAAGAAAATAATTAATTAGTTGGAATTTTCTATTTGTACAAGTTAACGATTCGAAATACATGGTGAAAAATTGTTGAAACCATTTACAAGAATTTTATTGAGTCTTTTAAATAGAATGTCTAACATTTGACCGATCAAACTGATTCCTAATACTTATATAAAGACCACGCGAATGAAAAGATTCATCAAATCTGAATCTCAAACGTATCAGACAAGTACTTCGACACCAAACGCGGAAACAAGTTCTGAAATTCTTACGAATCTTCTTCAACTCAGTTCCAACCCGATCTATTGTAAACCAAAATATATGCAACCATTCTACACATTTGTCTTATTTCCGCACAAAGAACGCTATCATCGACAATTACATCGTCCAACATCGAGTCGACCATTTGCATCGATCGTCCATGTATTAATTACGATCTACATTTTAAACAATGAATCAATGTCTGTAGCGTCAAACAAACTCAAATATCATCACCAGTTTAACATCTCCAAGTGAAACGTACCAGCCGCGTGTTCCAACGCATCTTCCAATCCATCACAGAATCCAGAACAGCCGCGACACCGCGATCTATCGTGTCCAGGAAAGAGGACAACATGCTGGTGTCAGAGTCGGAGGAGAGAAAAAGGTCGGTCAGAGGGAGAACGAAACGGAAAGTGAACTGCCACGACTGGCCTGGTGTGGGTGTACGGCTTGGCACCGAGATACCCGGTCACGGTACGTACTTCGTGTAGCCGTGCGCTCCCTCACCGTACCTTTTCTCCTCTCCCTTTCTCTCTTGCCGCTTCCCTTTCTCCTGGCTTGCCAGCAGAGACGCTGGCGCCTCCGGCGATTGTACACGGCACAGGTGTCCGTCCACATTATGCCTGTTGCACAGCGACGTCGCGAACGTCCGGCGACATTATAATTTGTAAATTACATCTCATACTCGTGCAACTTAGCATACTCGGAGCTTAAACGTCTCTGTGCAAGACGGGAAAGTAGAAGTAGGAGAGTAAAATCATGAGAAAACGAGGACGAGCGAAGACATAGAAACTAGACGGAGAAAAAGGAGAAAAGGTAACGGAGAATTGTGCCGGGGTTAAAGCTTTTTGTGACCTGGAACTATCGATCTTGCGGAGGCCTCGTCTGAGAAAAATGTGAAAAATGTTAAAAACGAAATAAATTTACGTAAATATGAAAAAAACCTTGTTTTGTAATATGCCGTGCAATGTTTAATAATTAGTTATTTATTCTTAAATTGTTGTTTGTACCTGGTCAGCTCGTTTAGCGGTTTGTAAAATTAGGATTCTTGAGGGAAATGACGAGGCCCAGAGATTACAGCCTAGAGCTAGTTTGGAGCCTACAAAGAGAGAGAAGCAAGCAAAGAAGAAAAAGATCAGCGGACTGAGCATGGAATTTGTTCGAAACTGTCTCAGAGTCGAGGCAGAGGAGACTTAATGAAGCGCCACGGTGTTTGCATAACTTTGTAATAACACGCGACGCGGCTGCTTTCCGGTTCTGATAATAACCAGCGTAGACGACTTACCGGAGGAGTGGGACGACCTAATAGATCGTTGGAAACGCAGAAACCGAGCGAGCAGCTGATCTTATCGGGGAGGAATATCCAGAGTCCGGTCGAGGGTCCATGAATGGGGATCTGAATGGAGCTTCCTACTTAGCTTGATTAGACATGACTGTCTTGATAGCAGCGAATCGAGAGATAGGACTGAAGGCAAGTGACGGCAAACGGGAGCAAAACGAGTGAAATATTGTGATTAGATGATCGAAGAAAATGTTGAAAGGTTTCTTGCCGTTGCAGAGATTGGTGTCCAGCTGCGTTCAGATCTAGCGAGCTACCTTGCAACATGTTTGCATACTATTGTAATGACTCTAGCGACACAGGAAATATAAAAGTACCGTGCAGTTGGAATAATTGAACGCTAAAGGGAGATAACGGGTATGAGGTGGATCACGCCTCCAGGAAATGCGTTGATTCCTGTTGAAATGGATGATTTGGTTGTGATATTACGCGACGGATGTTTGGAATTGTTCAACGTCGTCGTGAATGAACATTATTGGAATACGAATACGCTACTTTTCACATGTCGAATTTGTAAATTATCTTTGAAGGATTATTATATTTTATGTAAATCGAAAGTGAATGGCCTTTTTCTAGACTCACAGTAATCTGAATTTTGATCTCAAATAGTACAATCGGCTGACGCCATATCTCGATAACTCATACCGATTTGTTTTCGAACGATTCATTTTTTTCTATTATCAAAAATAATAAGAAATAAGAAAATTAGCCAAATACGTATTAGGAAAATACTGTATTCTTTCCAAACGCAAATCACAGGCTCGCAATGGGTCGATTGAGAATCCAATTATCAATAACAAGGGATGAAGTAATTTCTATGTTGTTAAAAATCATGGAACCGCCTCCGAATGTGCGCATGGTAATGGCTCTCGTAGTCTGCACGGTAATTTATCGATTGCGTACACTTGGAAAACACAAGCTTCGTTTCACTGGATCCACGCTCGTTTCGACATATTCGTCGATGAATTTAATAAAGCGCACCATATTTGCACAATAACGTTATGTAACCGCACGCGCACTTTGATCGGTTGCCGCCAACAACAGGAAAAGTAAAAACAGTAGAATTAACCGCAGGTTGCACGGCGACAGCACGGACGGATTTACGCAACGGACGAAAATCACTTTTCCGAAAGTTGCTTTTCCCTTTCGATTAGGATCGAACGTGTAATTGTGCTCCTGAGAGGAATTTTACATTTTACATTTTGTGGGTGGAGTATCGTTAGGCCGACGTTTTTTAGAATCAATTTGTTAATTGTGAATAAAATATGACCCTTTTAAAAACCAAATTAATCACTCCATATTTTTTAATTTCTTTAATTTCATTATTTGAAATATGATTGAGATACCACCTGTCCGAAGTTCGTTTGATTCTTCTAGAAATTTTTGCGGTTGATGTGATAGATTTTTATAAATAAAAATTTGCCTCGAATATTTTAATATTTAAATAATATTTAATATTTGTTAGATCTAAATAGTAAATTATATTCTTGTTTTTATGCACGTAATGAGGAATTTGTTCTAGTTTTGTTATAAAATATGTTTCACGCGTAGTTCGATTGGTCGAAGAATGCGGTTTCAACTTTTTCGCATAATTTCTTCTTATTGACTCGATGTCGAATATACTACATATTATATACTACGATATTTCTTTTTTATGGATAGGGTAAAATAGGAGACAGCAGGAACTATTATAGAGAAAATAATGCTTCCACTTGATAGTTTTGCACATGATATGATTGTTTGGTGTTTGTATCGTATCGGTTTCCAACTCAAATATTCCTTATTTCGTTTTTATTAAACTATACTACCGATATCCCTAGAAATTTTAAAATCGTGCTACCTATATATTTTCTTAAAATAATCTTCAAGAATACTCTTGAATCTTCCTGAAACGATTAGAAGGAGAAGAAAAAAGCGAGGAAATGAAAAGAGCACGAAGATGAAACGCGCAACAAAAGATAACTGGATACCTGGAATGTAAACTTAGCTCGTGTATTAGTTCCATCCCAATGTATTCTCTTTATTTGCACTATATAGCATGGTAATTTAAATACGTATCATTTCTTTTAAATTATAATTTCTATGCATGCTACTGAAACATCCTGAACGAAAAGAGAAAGAAAACGGAAACGTAAAAAGAGCGCGACGATAAAACCTGGAAAAATATATAGCTGAATACGCAGAATGTAAACTTAGCTCGTGCATTAGCTCCATTTCGTTTTCAATGTATCCTCTTTATTCGGCCGGTTAGCGAAGGAAAGGACGTCGGGATGAAAGGAGCGGCATCGAGCGAGCATGCAATTTCCCCGGACGTATCAACAAGGGAAGGCAGCAAGAGGGCCGCGTTACTCAGTCATGGACGTGCATTTACGATTATTTTCGAGACGCACGCAACGGAATTCAAACGAAATCTCTGGCTAGGAACGCAACGCTGTAGTAATAACATGTCGTCCATGCTAAGAATCGGTATACCAGCGATCGATACCGGGAACAGTTTTCTACGTATCGACCGCTATTAACGATAATACTGTATAACATATTACACGAGTTAACGCAATCCATACTGGTAGAAACTTTCGAAAGGAAGTCTTTCGGATCAGCGCTACCATGCAAATATAATTGCGCGTTGCCTTTCCGGAAAAAAAAGGAAAAAAAGAAAGACACAGAGATAGGGAAATTAGCATGAAGCAATGTTACAATTTGCAAATCACGAACGAGGAAATAAAGGTTGGAGTTTCGCGTTGGAGAACGCTGATCAACTGTTTCTAATAGCCTGATCATAGACTGAGAAAAAATCGGCGAACGCTTCCAAGTATCATAATGACATTCGAGCGTGCAGTAACGGTGCGGCGGCATTCTGGTTATGGTAATAGACCAACGATGTAAAGAGGAAAGCTTAATTGCCCTTCGCGGCGCGACGGTACCATTTCAATCTACCGGTTAATTCTTCTTGTTTCTACGATTGTCGCGCGCGTAATCGTTCCGACTGCTCCCGAATAGCCGACAAACGGTTCGACGATGCCGATTTAAAATTCTTTATTGCAATAGACGCAGAGTTGAAGACTGGTTATACAGCATGGTATACGTGTAAACGATAATTTCTAGCTTAGGGGAGAATATGTAACAGTATTTGATTACCCGACTATTTTTCTACTCAATCCTTAAATATATCTCTTATTTTATTTTTAAATTATTGACGCATTACTGGGTGGAATAATAAATTTTTATTAAATATAGGTTTTCAAATAGTCTGGCTATTACTGGAGAACTAGAATAAAAAATATTTATTAAAAATAGAGTTTCAATTATTTTGTTTCCTTACTAATTATTAGGTTGTCCGAAAAGTTTCTTTCGTTTTATAAGGACATAATAGACGCACAATGTTTTCTGTTTCATATTAGTTTATTGAATTATGCAGGAAACGTAATAATAGAAATAGAACGAAATGGATCATACCTGATTCAATAAAAGAATATAAAACAGAAATTATTGTTCATCTATTATCACCTTATGAAACGAAAGAAACTTCTCCGACAACCTAATACAAAGAAACATCATTGAATATTGTAATTTTTACAATTTTGCTAGTTTCAGCGTTAAAATAAGGCTAAAGTCGTCGCTACTTCGATTCATAATTACTCCGGTCACACACATCGCAGAACACCCACGTTATTCCCGGGCGCGTGAGCGTACCACGAAACAAAAGTCTGAGAAAGCGAACCTATCGCCGTTTCGACCGGTGTTCCACAATGCCGTGCATTCTACAGCGAACCGTTGCATTCATAGTCGCTGCCTTATTCCATCGTTTTTAGTACGGTCATAATTTTTCATTCTCCCCGGGCAAACGAGAAGGAAATGTTTTCCCAATCGACGAACTTTACACGTGATCGCGAACGAAACACACCATCCTGTGTGCCTTTCTATTCTCTCGTTCATTGCTGTACAAACAGGTTGCACCGCGAGTTCCAGCTTGACCAATCATTTCTTTCTTGTTCTTTTTCTTCTCTCCTGACCAACGATCGGCCTCGAATTTCGATAACGATCGATCCGTGCACAACCGCGCCGATCAATTCACCAAGCCCCATTGTTCCGGCTTGGCACGAAACCAAGGATCTGGTCAACGATCGACCAAGTGCCGCTTTGCGTCGAAACCTTTATTTTCCTCGTGCAAACATAGCTCTGTCATATTTTCCCTGTACACAGACACCTTGCGCGGTCGGTCGTGGCGGCTTCGTCTCTCGTTGCAGCCCGATTGTTTGCCTTTCGCAATCGGCCGGCTCCTGAAAGTTATTCAGTCCACTTCCAATATGGAGAACGACAAGTGGCGCAATAACCGTACTTGTCCCGTTCGAGTGGTCCTCCGCGACGTCCTTGTGTGCCGGCTGCAGTCGAGTTTCTGCACTGCTGGCTCGAGATCGTCGCACGGGGCGGTCGCAGCAAAACGAAACAATGTCAGACAAAATCGGTTTTTCGTAACGTGCGTGATTGACGAGAAGCGGTTTTGTTAATACGATTTACGTTTGAGTAATATTAATATAGTATAAATATTATTGTAGTATCGGAAAAGGGGGATATAGGCTTACTCTATATATTTAGATTAGAGTCTAAGGAATAAACTAAGAGTCTTAAGAGTGCTGGGGAAGAGAGAAAGAGAGAGAGAGAGAGAGTGTAAGTGAGAGAGTATGCTTTGGTGACGTGAAAACTAAGTGAGTAAAGGAGTGGGAGAAGAGTGGGAGGGTTGTGGGTCAACATTTTTTGACCTGGGAAGCAGAAGCTGTGAGCCGAGTGTTAGTATACGACGTACGGAGATATTGTAGTCCGTTTTTGTATTGGGTATCGCTTGTTAAAATAGAATTAAACTTCATTTAAATACAACATTCTTCCTTGTCCTTACTCTAGAAGAACCACACATCGAAAGTACTACATTATTAACAATGTTACCTAGTTTACAACTAATTAGCAGGGATCAAGATAACAGTTATTTTGACAAATTTTACGGAGAAAGTTATTGAGAAAAGTTAGCTTTTCGTTAAATAGAAAACAATGATTTTTCAAAAAATCAAGTGATTAATTTTTAAGTGTTCCGGTTATCGATAAACATTTCGTTTTGATTACCAGCAACTAAAACAATTTTCATCATTTGCGATGGTTGTCTGACCAACGTTGTTTAAGCTGATTCTTATACTACAATTTTTTTTTCAGTTAATTGTCATTTTATTTTATCAAATGAAGAAAAACAAAACAGTTTCCCTTGCACATTTTGTAAAACATTATATCGTCGTTCTTTTTTTTTTTTTTAAATGCTATCTAAAATATCATCTGCGGTACTCTATAAATAGCGAGACTGCTTTGATCACGACAATTCCATACTTTACAAGACTTTATAAGACCTCGATTATACAGATGCCTATCGAATCAAACAAATCAACTTCTGCGGGTCTAAGCATCGAAAGGTTCCGTTTGAATTCCTTTCTCGCCTCGATGTCAAAGGTAACGCCGGAGTTCATAAAGTTCCCTGGGATAAGGGGGCCGCGTAGATCTGTCCAAGAACACAACGAACAACGGCAGGTTACCAGTCTCCTGGATACTTGATCCCACGACCTTGCGAAGTGGGTCGCGCAACGGAGAAGAAGACGATTATGTTCAGTCAAACATGCGCAAGTATAATCTACGTGTAACATACTTAACGTGTGCGGAACAAAACGGTTTAGCCTGTATCTTTGCGATCTTATGAGACGTTAGAGACAGTGTTCATAGATCCGCAAATCATATTCCCAACGCGAGTCTTAGAAAATATCTATCTATCAAACTAATTGCGTAGGAATGTTAATAAATGAGTATTTGATGATTGAATCTAATGATTTGATATATCATCTATTATCTATCTCTAGAATGTAGGAAGTATAAAGGAAAATTGTTTCGACTGAATATTTGAGGTTATCGCGTGCTTTGGATCGGTTGATACAGCCATTCGCTAGGAATTAACCGACTCCTCTGCATCCTCTTGCATCGACCGATGTAATCATTCGAACATATATTACGAGTGTAAGTATAAACGGTTGGAAATAAAAATTGAGATGCGGGCGTCAGTTAAGAATATTACGATTGTGCGTGGGATTAATATCTTGAAGACTATAGTTTCTTTGAAATTGACAGAATCGAAGGTTTCGTAGTTTCTGGTGGAATATCACTGTGAAAATACGTTAATGCAGCGAACAAACCTCGTTGGTCTCTAGTCTCTCTTCAAAAGTCCAGTACATAAAATGTGACCAGCATATGGAAATTTATACAAGGGAAGAACGACAACCAGCTGGTTGCTGAGGCGAGCAAAAGTCTCATAGAAAGAAGACTAAAAAGAAAATACTCCACTGACCTCTCTAAAGAAATAAAATAGACAAACATCCACATGTTATTTAGCAATTAAGTTAGAAAAATTTACCAAATGTTCAGCTGGACAAATTGTAAAGTACAAATTAAATAATGAAAAAAAATAAATATGGAAATTTTTGTGCTTGACTATAGGCGTCCCTTTTCAGTGTCACGTCGAAGACACGGAGAGTGGTGAAATTAAGAAATCACTGGTCGTTTCCTCGCGTCGTTCGAATGATTTCGCGTAGGTTTAAACGTTTCACGAGCAAGGTAAGAAAAACTCAGACTTTAGATATGCTGGCAGAGTTTATTATGTGAATTCAACAGAGTGACAGTTGAGAGTGTTAGAACAGAGTGTCCAGAGTTGATTTTGGGAAGTTTTATATACTATGGGTTTGGGTCTTATGGAGAGGTGTCAGAGGTGGCCATGCTGTGACTGTTTTCTGACCCTGAGACACTGTTTACGTTGTTGTTTCGATGGTCTGCAGGATGTTCCTTAGGTCCTCCTAGTTTTTTTATTGTTAATTTACGGCTCTGCGACATCAATAACGACAAATTATGCAACACTTAACAACTAACACTGACTGATCAACGAACTAATTTCCACCGTATTTTACAATAAAAAAAATCAAACTAGAAATCTTTCCTCCCTATCATCAAGCGTTTATCACGTTACAAACGAACCAAAGTTCGCCTCTCGTGAAAGCTTGTTAAAACACTTATTAGCAATCCATAAACTCTGTAACGATGGAGTAAGCAAAACCTTGCAGCGTCCAGGGAAGATCCGTGTAAAATGTTGCCGGCCGGGGGACATAAGTGATCTATTTGCGGACTACCGATCACGAAACGAACGAACATGCAGCGAGATTACGTTGTCAGCCAGGGTATAACAAAGTGCACCGCGGAATACCGGCGCGAGTTAATAAACTCACTGTGAGTCGCCGCGCGGATAACTGCGCGGCGACCTTGCTGCCGAACAAGCTTTAAGCAGCTGATCGTTATAATCGATAGGACGTCCAGAAGTATGCAAAATACGCGGGCAATCTCTTCTGCGAAACTGGTGGAGCCCGAGGTCGAGCAAAAAACGCGAGCCAACGAGCACCAGTTGCCATGGACGTGCGAGAATTCAATGCGTTTCGCGTGCAGTAGATATAGTAGCCAAGGTCGCAAACTTGAAAAGTTTAAGCAGATAAATTTAACGAATCACGCTTGTTTCGATATTGTGATCAATGTAATTAGCAACTGTACGAGGTCTGTTTGTTTGCAATACTTGCGATTAAGTGGAATATGTAATTGGATTGTTCATTATCGTTGAAAATATGGGTATTTGCTTATCTTTATGGGTTATGCAGTTTATGAGTTGAAATGGTACAGAATGGAAGTGGGCAAACAAGTAGAAAGTGATCGTTTTTAGTAGGAATGGATTGTAAATTCCATACAGAACGAGGCGAAACAAGTTCTAAATGGTGGAGCAATTTATGTCAGTTTTTAAGTGGGACAATCTATTCAAACTTTGATTGTTATTCATTTATTTAGTGTTTTATTGTAAGATAAGCTGATTGTGGCTGAAGAAGGTGAAAGGATTCCTTTCTCAAAAGCCACGTGATTTTTGGACTATGTAGATTTTGATGTAATGTGGATCTCACAAATATATACGTAAAGAATTAATTAACAAAGTGCTCGATCGAGAATTACAATTTCTATATATTTTATTCTACTTAACATATTAACTCTTTATTTCCTAAATCATACAATCCTTATCATTTGCTGCTATTTTATGTCACGTTTATCTATCATAATTCAAAATAGTTAAATAACACATAAATGTGAAGTATAAAATTATATTATACAAGTGCGCGATTCGTACAGCGACTCTCAAAAATGATGTAGCACGACATTTCCTAACCTCTTTGGGCTTCCAGAATAACTCAGCCGTCACAATTAATGTTTCATACTTATCTGCCGTAATTATCTCGCCTTGACACTTCGCCCTGGTTATTCTAAACGTTTCGAACAAAGCGGAGATACGTTAAAACGTGTTTCCTTTGTTTCCGTTTCGCCTGATACTTTATCCAGGGGATCTTTTTGCATGCGTTAGACGGCATGTATAGAATGCCAGACAGAAAATACAGGCAGCGGGCATGCAAGGAACCGGTGAATAATAGGTTACCGCCGATCGCAGTATCGACATGTAATGTATACGTCTGGTATTGTGCCACCGTTTGCCAGAGCTACTCGTGGACCACCCACACGATAGCACGCCAGTTCTAACCAACAACGTTCTCCTAGCTAATTACATAACCAGTCGTCTCGACCTTCTCGACTTCAGGTGGACTGACAAACTTGGTATCGAGGAAGATAGATAGTCATTCACCACGACAGTTTCATCCTCTTGATTGTTCCTTCCACCGTTACTAATGACGATAATCGGCTAAAGATGCATGCGATAGCGACACCGATTATCGTAATTGTATGCAGTATTCAATGGACTTTGCATCCTTAATTGCTTCGTGTTATTTTCATTGAATATCGCTAGTCGAACGTTTACTTTTAATATTATTTCGTTGAATTTTTAGATCGATAGACCTTCCCTCGTTTGTTTTCGATTTAGTGCTATGACACGATAACCTTCGTTATATGCAGAGTAAGACACGTGACAAGCGAATCGAAACGAATGAAAACGTGACAAATCATTTTCTTCGAAATCGTTATCAATTGCCTTTTTTCTAGATTAATGTTAGAACTAACAGAGTACCGAAAACGATCAATTTGTAATTTATCGTACAAGTATTATAGATTCGTTATTTGGATCAGAAACTTTTTGCAAGTATTCTATAACAATACAACTATAGATTTCTTCCAATAGATATTTGTGTTTCTTTTTACTGTGGAGTCAGCAAAGATACAATTAATAGATTAAAAGAAGGAAATATTTTTGCATAATGCAAAACATTTAATTTGATAGATACAGTCTGCTAAGAAATTATTCCTATCAGTCATTCGTAACTGACGTGATCCTATGTAAATTGAGTTGTCAGTCAAATAATTAACGTTGTACCATAAACTTCAAGAAAACGCTCCTATGTGAAATATTTTTCAGTAACCTTCACGCAAGAGGGTTCTGATTTATTTTCTGTTTTAACTGGAAGCATATCGACTCACAAGCCACACCGGAACCGTCGCAAATTTTTTTTAGGATTGATTGATTCTTTACAGCCTCGCGTAAACTACGATCAACGATATGGAACAGTCAGCGCAGCGTTTCTCAACTCGACACGTCCTGACCTCGCCACCTCCGTTGCTTAGACTAAATAAAATGCCTGTCCATTGATGCAACCTGACTCGAGATGGGCAGGAACCTTGTGGAAACTAAAGTCGCGTAAACAATTCCGAACACGAGGCCTTCGGTGTCGTATTCGGAAAATGTGTTACGCGGCGCGCTTAATTGCTCCTTTCTTCATAGCCGGCGCTTGTGATCCATCTTAGGCTAGGGTCAATTATACATATATGGGCTAATATCGACTGGCACCGTATGCGTGCACTAAGCCTACGTACCTTTTATGAATGCTCTTCGATCTTGTCTATATGTATGCCCCATAATCCTCCTTTCTCTCTAGAATGGCGACACGCTTATGCCAATTTTAGAGACATTAATGAATGGTGCTGGCTAACCGATGGTTACTTGTTTCTCTTTTTAGTATCGATTGTAATGGTTTGATTTGTCGTGTCTCATTAGTTTCGTGTGTCGAAGTTTATATAGATGGAAGGTATATATGGATATGTGGGTTTTAATCCTATTAAGGTTTTAATCCTTTCTAGTCTTGTAATCTTTGATTTTAGATCTTAATCCTTTCGAATCGATAACGTGTCTCGTGCACTTTGTAGGCTTTCACTCTTTGGGTCTCGAGACTGTGTCATTCGTGTGACACGTTGCACGAGATTTCTCGCGTGTCTTTTTTTTTTAGTATTTGCAATTATGCGAGACTTTACTATATTACTATATTAGTGTATTGTATTAAAGAATAATAAGAGGGATTTGTTCTTAATCTTGTTGTTCTTTCAGATATATATAACCAGAAATGAAAACTTTGTTTCGATAGATATTGTTGAAATGTACATAGATAATGTTTAGATATTTACAATTGCGATTTTAATATTTACAATTTACTACTTTTTGTGCGGTCTACTCTTTTTAACCATAGAACTACCTACGTGCTATCAAATAATAAATACAATACGTTGTAGGACTTTGCGGAATGTCCCCAAGACAAATTGCAATTTTTTAAATTAATATCCATTGAATTATAATGATTTATATATAGAATCTTTAAGTACATATTAGAGACGCGTAGTTCTAGCGTTAGAAATAAAGTACCTCAAGATTTGAAAAAGATACCTGAAATCGGTACAAAGTATGAGCAATGTACGTAAAAAATAAAAAAAGCAGTTTCAAGTTTGACGTTGTCTATATACATTGTACTATAATAAGTCATTAATTAACGAAACGATAGATCGTCGTTATAGTCCTTAACTGTTTTATCTCCATTAGTTTATAATCTGAGAAAACTAAGTTTAAGGTTGTTGAAGCTGAATATTATTAATGGGATTAGGACCTTAAAAAACTGAATATTTGATGCTTTCTAGGTAGAATTATCATCATAATACCATAAATTTGTATTCTTTATACCAATAAACCAGACATACGTCAATACGTCAGCCAGATGTCTACACATCCTCAATGCGTACCCTCAATATTCCTAAGGACCCCCCATAAATCTCAAGAATTTTCTGGCTAAGGTTCTTCAGACCAAACAAATATCTTCTTTCGCATTGTTTTTTAAAGTTTATCGTCTACTACGAATTGACACCGGAAAGTTGTTTTTTTCTTTCACGTACGATGCTTCCCACTAGCAACTTTCCCTCGGGAGCGGTTAGCACCCTTCCTCACCCACTAACTTGGCAAATGATCAATTAACAACGAAATCTACTCCCTCACTCTACCAACGAAAACTTGCCCTTGACAAATCAGCTCTTTTCGCGCCCTTAGACCCACCCATCGCAAGTTTTCCTCCACAGTATCATCTTCACGGAAAGTCAGTCTTTAAACATTTTTCGAACCGTCGTCATCCACGCTTATGTCGCGTTCTCTACATTGTAACTTTGTATATCAATCGATACTCACTTATACTTTATCAGTTTATATCTCTCTAGTGAACAAGTTGTTTGAATAAACTTTAATTCATACGTGTTAATCCAGTGTATAATCATTTCAACCACCTCTATTATCGTAAAAGAAAAAGGGGATCGATCAGTTTGTGGCGTCGATTATATAATCGTAACGGGAATTTACGACTCTCGTTGACGTGCTATTTCGCGAACGCGTCTCTCCGCGAACGATCGAAACACGTTTTCCTGAAAAATACAATTGGAACAGTTAACACTTAGCCAACCTCGCGCGCCACAGCGAGCTATACGTTTCCATCGCGCACGGACAAGCCAACCTATACGCTGTCAACCGCGAATTTTTCCAAGTATCGACGACTCTAGTTAAACAACAAAGAAGTCTAAAAATTAATTAAGTGGTTAATTATATTTTGCGGTAATGATTTTATTTAACGACTTCACATATTGTGTATACAAAACATCAAATTAAGGGTATATATTAAAAGTATAAAAAAGTATAGTTAAAATTAAAAACATTAAAGATGACTAAAGATAAATAACACGGCTTGAACGTGAAATTAAAAATTCATAATGCATTTTAATACTTTTTTACAGTGTGGTATCTTTCGATTATTACTTCATTTATTTATAACTGATAGTATAACTTTTTAATTAATTTTAACCACTAAACTAGTGTATTTTATTATATACTGTACTTTATAAAAACAGAAAAAGTGGCGTAATTAATTGGGAACAATTCCAGGTAAACAATAACTAATAATAACAACAAAAAAGAAAACGCGTTGCTAAAGTCAAAAAGGGGAGATCACCCCGTTCGGTTGGTTAAGTGTTAAGAATTATGGCGAGATAATATAAGAATATGTACCAATATTTCGTGTCGCCACTGTATGAACAGGTTCTATATGCCCAGTTATCACATGGTGTACATTCCGTGCAAGAACTCAGGCGACTTTCTCGAACTTGGAGGCCGTCTTTTTGTCAATAGCCCGTATTCCAGAGCACCAAGGCGGTTTAAAATTCTCCGCTTTCATCCACGTAGGTTTTGAGAGTAGGTGTATTACGTAGGCCGAACTGTTCATACGCGGAATCGTATCTCTGTGGTCATGTTACATCGTATATAGATGCGAGTTCGCGTGATCATTGTCGTCCTTTCCAATTTCTGTGACGTTCTCCGCCCTCTCACTCCGTTTTAAGCGGCCAGCTACCATCCTCGTGCGCACTATTTGCATATTCAACGCGTGTCCACGATGTCTTTCCACGCCTTCGAACTGCGCGAACTGTTTTTACGCGGATGCCGCGCGTAAACTACGAGAACTTACCAATACGCGCCATGTTTACCGTTACGGGGCATAATGACGTGACAAACAGCGATCCGCCTTGCCAAATAAGATCGGAGCCGAGTCGAGCCGATTCAGAATGCTGCGAGCGGCGCGCGTGCAAGATTTTTACGATAGTATCGCGTACCGGATTCCGCGATTTTATTTTTAGGTTTAGGTATTGTTTTATATATGGCGCGGTCTCATATCCGTGATACAGGTGAGAAACATTCTACGGTTCAAAAGAAGATGAAAATCGAGAAGAACAAAAGCGCGTTGCTGGCCTTATTTTTGAGAAAATTAAATTTGCGTGTTTGTCACGTATACGCGAATTCGCTTAATTTCTAATTATTCTACGAGCGAAAATAAGTCCAGAATGTAGAATAAATATTTTATGTAGATAAATGTGAGGTGATTATAACGTGTAGGCGTATTTAACAAAGTAACGAGTGGATGAATTTGTAATAGTCAGACGTATTAAAATAAGTATAAGTACAAGCACAGAGATAGCGTATGCCGGTTTCAATCGTTGCTCCCTCAATGCTACTATACCAATCGAAAAAAGAATAATAATAATTTCATAGAGAGCACGTTCACACATTTATATCAACGGACGTAAACACAATAGTTAACCTTCTTGTGTAACTAAGTTGAAGATTACAAGAAATAGCAATAACAATCTACTCAAAGTTCTTTTGCTTCCTTGTAACCCAAAACACCGTTAGTGTTTCAAGGGACAATATTATGGATCCTTCAGTTTTGAATTTTCCGTTTCAACTTGAAACTTTTTCTACGGCCATGAGCCACTACAAATGTGTAAAAGGCACTAGAATTTGATATACAGTTATTATACAACGTCGATGCTTAAAATATTTGGTTGTGATAGTTTTCAGAACTCTCACGCAGCGAGATATCTTCTATGAAGTCATTAATTGTATGAACCTTTTTTTAGGCTTCATGATATTAAAAAGAACGTTTACATGTAATATATATCTTTGAATCTTCTCTTATATTATAAGCTCTTAAATTAAATTCTGTTCTTCAAAACGAACATACGAGTTAATTTTTTTTAAACGAAACGAGCTGAATCTGTTCTTTAAGCGGCCGAACCCATTCCGCTCAAAGATCGTTCGATGAAAGCGTATTTCGAAAGTAAAAGAAGTTTATGGTTGACAGTATGCGCGATTAATGATACGTTTCTAATAACGAATTACGCGCGCAAGTTCGAGCCATTAAACTACATTTCTTGCAAAGCAGGCGAATATCTGTCCATTTTATCACGATCTCATGTTTGCTCGCAGTTAATTACATCCCACGATTCTATAGTCAACGAGGAAGACATGCCATGTCGAGGAAGCATGCGAAGAAGCACGAGTGCCTTCGTAAACCACGTTTCACGTACAACGTGTAAATTCAGCTAATTTCTCGAGTTATTCGAGAACACGGTAGATTTGTAATACATGAATTTTATTTGTACTTGTTTAAGTAACAAGGATCAAGTGGCTGGCGAAATTGACTCGATAAGCTTGCAACTACTCGTGTATTTATTAGGAACAGCTGTCTAATTTGTATTTTCTGATTAATTCCTGTTACTCAATATCAGTGGTATCTAGCAATAAATATACGAAGTAACAAACGAGAGGTATAAATAAATAATTTGTAAGTTTTTAAAAGTAAGATACGAATGATACGAATTTTGATGAGTTTATACGATAATGATAACAATAACAGTATATTACATTGATAATACTACTTGTAATTTAAGAGCAGCATGTTGATATAATCGTATAATATTTCACTGATCAATTGATAGTATTGAAAATAAAATAATTTAAAAGAATTCTTGTTCTTACGAGTTATTTGCTGAAAAGGAAACTAAAGTAAATTTAAGGAAAAAGAAAATGCAAGTTACAACAAAGGGAGAAGGGTAAGGTTTCCGAACGAAATTAATAACAAATTAAAAAGAAAAAGGGGAAGAAGGAAAGGGAAAACATAAAAAGAAGAGAAAAATAAAAAACACAAACAGAAAAAAGAAACACAAAAAGTAAAAGAAAAGTAACATACTTTGCCTTATGGTAAGCGTATCATTCACACCTCCACTGACAGAGGTCAGTTGATTGTGACGCTTGGTTAAGGAAAAGAAGTCAGGAGTGCACGTAAGAATTGGATCGCATTCCCCGTTTCACGAGGCATAAAACCGTTGAGATAATATTGCCAGATAGGTTATTTATTGATATCTGGAGAGCTAGCGCTGCCTCTCAGGCCGCACGATACTGTGTTGTTGTTCTACGCCACGGTATGCCATCACGGAAACCTTCCGCAAGAGATCGCATAATGCTCGCTGCAGCTTTTGCATCTTTCTTCCTCCCTTTTGTGTTTCTGGACGAAACCAGCACTCGTGTAACATCCTGCTACGGTGTACCGTTGATAGCCCTAAGAGATGCGAGTAAGATTCGTCTCGCTCCGGCTTCGTCAGCCTTTTCTCGCCGCGGATTCGCGATCGAGCCTGGGAAACTCGCCTCTCTCATTTTCCCTAACACCGCGCGTTCCTTAGTCTTGGACATACATATTTGGATTATCTCATAATTAGACGAGGTACATTCGGTACAGCTTTGATATCAATCTTCCCATTGATCGTTAATTATAAAGTTATTCTACATTGCGATAAGAAAAGATTCAATTGTGTAACATATGTAATTATTAGACAGATTTGTAAATCTTTTTAATGTCGATGGTTTGTGTAGATACGAATTTTTATTTTTATATGGCAAAAGCACTATATATTGAAAAAACAATAAAACCGAATTTAAAAAAAGAAAAATAGAAAAATATAGAAAGAAAAATAAAACAAATTCTAATAATGTATTATTCCCTTTTCCAACATCTAACTTCAAACATTCTCTTTTTTTATCATAAATGTGCTACCTGGTTTTTTATCGATTCACTAAAATTGACACAAGAAGGATGAAAAATATCGGTAGGTTTAAGACAACTACGATTGCAATTTCATTCACTGAGGATAACGAATCGCGTTCCTTGCAGCTCGATCGAATTCATTCACCGAAACCGAAATAATCCCTAATCGGATCGCAATACAGAACCGCGAACAGGGCCGTGATAGGTGAGCTAATAAATCGTAATAATCCCGACGTACGTCGGTACGGGCGTACAGCAAATGCCATTAGTGTGAACTTTCGATGGAAACGGGATACGAGAGCTCGTGGCTCGTGGTGCACAACACGCCTGGCTGCGCGTTCGCGTGTAGGTCAGCCTTGTGGGTGCAATGCTGAGGAGGTGTGGGCCCTGCATACCGGAGATTTCCCTCGAACAGACTAGACTGATCTTTTCAACGTTGCGGACTAGCGTGCGGTTTTTAGCGTGCACGCTCACACGCGTCGCGCAGGGTGTGTCTAACGCGGCGCACTTGCTCCACGTAAGAATTGTTCTGTATCGAATCGTAATACGTACGATGATATAAGTGTCAAATCCTTGAAATTTGTTCGTTGCTTTTTTGATATTTTGATACAAAGTTTTGTAGAATTTTAGTTACAAAGTTCGTATGGTTTTTATTGAATTTTTCAGGTTTGAAAATTTGATATTTGAGGTGTTGGGGGTTTGGAAGTTTAGAATCTTGATAAATAGAAAATCTGAAATTTTGGAACATTGGAATTCTGACATTTGTGACATTTTCGATAAGGTATCGAAGATTTGTAAAATTGTAAATACGAATATCTAGGAACGCGAGAATTGGAAAATTTAAAATCTTATGCTTGTTAGTTTTTAATGTAAAAAATGCTACAATTCCTCTTGGTAATGCATAAATTGCTTTAATCGCTGCTAATATGAAATAGCTCATTTCAAGAACGAAGAAAAAAATATGGGTGATCAATCGACCGAAGTAGAAGTAATTAAGAAGCGTTACGCAAACGTTATCAAAGCAGCATGGACCACATGCTGAGCGTCTCTTGATGATGTTATGAAACAACCTACCGCAGTTCGTTTGAGCTATTGCAGCATATCATGGAAAGTTCTGTCAGTGACTGAACGTGATTGGGAAAATAACTCGTCTAAGACTTAATGACTAGTGCTATCGTCGGTCATCTTTATTTATAAAATGCGAAATAATGCTGGGTAGCAGAGTTTCTACCCGTTCTAAAATCATATGAAATATAATTTCTTTATTTAAAATCTTATCGATAATATATTACAATTAAATACACAACTTGTCGAAGTATTAACACGTTTTGAACCAAAATTATTTAGGATAGTTCTTCTATCACTGTAAAAAGTTTTCTCCATTTTATCTATAAAACACACAGCTAAACAAGCTAAAGGTAATGAATATATTAAATGACAAAACTGTACCGTAATGTTCTCCATGTTAATTCTTTCGTTGTATATTGATTTCTTAAAGTATATTTTATCGCGATACGATAATATATATTTTAGCTCTAATAAAATATAAATTTTTATCTGGTATTTTGTAACTAAATTACATTGTGATGAAAGGAACGTCCATATACCGTGTACCTTTGAGCGATAAGGTACATTGAATCACGTTACACGAGCCGATCAGTGTCGCCTTCCGATTCAGCTGTTACGCGTCCTGCAAGGTTAATTCTCCCAAGTGTGCGCACACACACGTATCTGAGCAATTGTTGCGATCACTCGTTGGCGATAATTTTTCACCATGTATCTCGCTACGTGGAATAGTCGCGACGCGTTGGACACGCCCTGCATATGCATGCATGCGCGCGGATGCTGGCTGACTTTTCATGGAATCTGCTCGCCGCGGAATGTTCGTGGCCGCAGGTCACCACCGTTCAGTGATTTTGCCTGCTGCACGCTCGGATTCCCAGTACCCTTCCCGGGCTCCTGTTCTTTTTCCGAGAACGAACAATTAACGCGTTCCGCCTCGTGCACGGAATTAACTTTATCTTTTAAAAAGGACTCGATGTTATATAACCGAATGAAATCGAACTTCGTGCCACAGTCTTGAATATTTTGAGAATCGATAACAGTAATCGTTAGATTGAGGATATTCGTGCGTTTGTATATATTTCATTTCTTTTTCATTGTTCTTCAACTATCAACGATCTGGATTACCAACGTAGTTAAACCAACGAGTAATTTCTTTTTTATTATACTATCTCATTATCTCAGCATTCCGTTCTTCCTTCTCAATTTTAAAATTCGTACATCTATAAATGGAAGGGAAAAAATGGAATGTAAATAGAGATTTCTTCATTTACTAAAGATTACAACGAATGTTCTGTTTTAGATTCTTTATATATTTTTGCATATTGTATGAATTCTGCGTATCTTTGCACATTTATATTTTATGAAAATGCATAAAAATTGGCAATCTGCTCGTGAGTTTCTGTCGTCTAACGCATCGAATGTCAATGTCTAACCAGTTAACAGGCTATTGGCTACCGACACGCGCAGGTATCTCAAGCCTCTTTCGAGATTCATCGACACGGAGCAGCTAGCTCGCGCGCGGATGTATTTCCAGCTATCGAATGGAGGGATCTCCTTTCCTCGGTCGACTGTCCGCTCCAAAGGTTAATATGTATCGCGATACGGCGTGAGTTTTATTGGTTCGTCAAGGTGGACACGAAGCGAGATGAACTTTAAAAAATGCAAATGTCGCGTAAATGTCAGAACCTTTCTACATCTTCTGAGATATTTTCATAAACATATAGTAACATTCTACGTGGGTTTTATCAGATGCTTTGTATAGGTGAAATAATTGGATATTTAGCATAATGATCGTAATTTTGAACTGAACGAGAATGTGGTGACACGCGAGAAAATATCGATCTCAAGATCATTGATTTACATAAAAGGTGTAAGATAAAAAGAAGAAAATAAGAGGAAGAATAAAAAGTGTTATAAACGCTTCTTTTTCCGTCGAAAATTTTGATAGCCCGAATTTTAATTGCTTTTAAAACATTACAAATGCTAAACAGTTTCATCCAGAATTTCTGTGACCAGTACATACTGACTTTGACGCAACTTTACGCTATTGTTTGAAAAGTCACCACTTTAATAAATCACAAACGACAGAAAATACTAAGAGTAATCGTTCGAATAAGTACGAAACAAAGTAAGTATCAAATAATAGTTGTATCATTTTTCAAAACCTATCAATGAATTATTTTGTTAAATCGCCAGAATCAGCTCAAATTTCACAATGATCGATTCACCATCTTCTATATTCTACATTATTGTATATCGTACGCAGGCTGTGCACCTTTAAATTTCTTAATTGTTAGACAATTGTTGACATCTTTAAATGTCTTAATATAGCCCTTTCAACAAGTTCATCTTTCCTCATTCTCTTCGTCCATTCGTTCGAATATTGCCAAAACAGGCTCGCGTCTGCTCCGCGACGAGCAGATAAACGTAACGCGAATGTTTTACACCTGGGCGTGGATTGGTCGAGATATTATTGGCTGGCACGCGTGTGCGTGCGTAGGTGTTCCACAGGAAGGCAATGCGCCATTCCACCGGTATTGCTCGCGGCTTACTGCCACAGACGGTCGTATTAAACTTAAGCCCTACTTGATCAATTCGTCGCGCGCGAGATACGCAGTCACCTGCTGGGGTGCGCGCCGTTGGGGCAGAAACTTTCCAAGCAGACCACCGGCTTGGTCGACTATTCCTTCTGATTACTGCCTACAGGATTTTCTAGATTGCAGGATTGTGATATGTCAATTTAGGGGCGTAGAATGTACAATAGAACGTTGAAGGCTAAAGAAATAAGAAATTGGAAAGTAAGAGATGAGAAAGTTCGATGTAGAAGGTTAAAATTGCAAAGAAATTCCTGGGTTTTAGAATCGTAATAATGTGGATTTTGAGATTCGTAGATTTGGGAATTTTAAAAGTAACGGATTGATATTGGATTGGCAACTAAGCGGTTGCGGATTTTGTCAATACCATCTAATGACAACATAGTTAGAGACAACATAGTTTAAGAATTTTAAAAGTAAGAAAGCGTAAAGAAGCAGAGAATTAGGAATTTGAGGACGTTGAAAGCAAAGAATAGAGAATCCTTGAATTTTAAAGAGAGCTACAACTCTACAAATTTAGTAAGTCTCGGATTCTTGACATAATACTGTTTATCGGTTTAAAGTCCTAAAAAATGGCAAATAAAATAGCTTTACGTATTTAGAAAAAAGAGAAAGATAAGAAACTGGTGCAATTATACCTTACCAACCGAACAAGCCAACGCGACCGGATAAATGTTCCGTTTATCAATTTCAACTAATCTTAGTACGCACGAAACATAGAAAGTGAAACAACAAGAATGGCATTCCTAATCGTAGACAACCAGTTTATGCTGTGGCTTACACACGACGGATAAAACAGACAAAACCAACTCTCTCGCACGATTAATAAGATTCCGTGGTTAATCGTGCAGCCGGGTCGTTAATTTCCCCGTAAAACCAAATTCAGTTTACGAGCGAGGATCGTAATATAAACTCGCTTTATCACGGTTTACAAACAGCTTGTAAGGTGTTATCGAGGTCCGCAGCGGGAGCCATTATCGCCCCGAGGAAACGGATTTTCCACGAACCATTTTCCATAAACGTTTCTAATAAAATCTCGCGGTATCTGCGTGTAATTAACCGTTACGCAATGCAATTACAACCACGGGCTCGATACAATGCCTAATAAAAGGTACGGTGAGAAGAGACCGGACTAAATTATACGACGTAACATGAAAAACGCATTACGAGGGTCGAACGAAAGAAGATAAAAATCTCAAGGCTGGTCTGATCGGTCGACGGTGAAACAAGATCATTAATTGCCAGCTACGCGGACCATAGGAAATTTCGTTACGGCTCTGATTCGCCGCAGAACCACCTGTTCCGATCACGGAACCTTTTACGACAACAACCGTTTCGCAAGCGTTCCGTTTCCACCGTGGGACCATGCAAATGGATTTTGCCGCACTCTTTCACTGCGTACACCATTGTTACCTTCTCACCTTTTTTTCCTCGACCTCGACTCCAGCATGGCCATATTACGTCCATTAATCTTTTTAACCGAGAACAAGTCGATAGAGTATCCTGGTTTGCGAAATACACTTAGGGCTCGATAGCGATTCGTTGAAGAGGTCGAATATAACATTGGTCTGTTCGACGCGTGGAAATAATTATCCTAGCGAGGTGTACAGACACCTCTGATCGATCGGATAATTCGATCGACGGGTTTATGGACAAGCGATTGCACCAATGGTTCGTGGTTTTATAGAGGATGTTATTGGTGATTGTAATTGATGTATGATAGAATTAATCGAGGCCGGTGTGAAGTTCTTCGCGTTGTAAGAGAGGCTTGTGTAAAGGGAATGGATTTTATCCGTTAAGAGATAATTGTGTTATACCGCGTCGTAGGTCAGAGAATATTATTCTAGAATATTCGTAATATATGAAATTATTTTCAAGTTCCGTCTTATAAAAATGGTAATGAGACTCGTTAAAATAGAACTCTGAGTAAAGGAAAAGTAAACAAATATTTGCAAGAATATTGGAAATATAACATGTTCTAAAAATATTAGATTATAAATGTTCTAAACGGTAACGTAATAAATTATCCGTGCAAAGAGGAAAGCAAGAATAGAAGAAGGATGACGGAAGATGACGATGTAACTATAATTTCCTTAATACGTGGTAATAAATACGAATAATTTCCCTTCGCGTGGAGATATGCCAGCTGTCAACTTGTGGCAACCCATCCCACCTGTATGTGTCAAGTTATACGACCTTGATGAACCTTCATCCTCGGCTAACGGGAGAGTACCGTGGTGCAACAAGAAGGACAAACTTCCATCTAGAAGACGAATGTTCCCGGCACGGTCATAAACGGAGAATTATTTATCATATGGGTTAAATGTTACGTCCGATAAATCTTCGGCGCGGCCACACTTTCCGAGAGAATGCAACCGGACTTTTATATCGATGATCGTTTCAACGCTATATCATTATTCTTCGTACAAGTGGTTGAACATTGAGAAAGCTCCGTTACGATCTAAACTCGTAACATGTTTGCTTAAGTTTCGTTATACAACTTCATCGTGTATCATCTTACAAATAGTTCGCATTATACATTAATCAAATCGAATGTCTACCAGTTATTGGCTAATTTGTAGATATTTTAATAATAATAAATTGATCGTGTATGCGTCGTGTATAGCATGTAGGAAATTTGACACGATTATGCGTGGATACTTACGCAAGTTCGTGTTCTTAAACATATAATTTGAAAAATGCAGTTTAAGTGGACAATTGTTTCACCTATTAAATGTTATAACAGGTGCTATATCTCCGATATTTTATATATTTTTGTTTACATTATATGCATTCTATGCATTTCTGCACTTTGAAGTTTCGCGTGGACGCATAATAAGTTTCCCACGCAACACACGATATCCCAAGTAATCTTACATAGATATGTACACACACATATACATATTGCAGGCTCATTATAAATATCAGAGTATAATAAATCAAATTGAGCTTCGGTTAAGCGCTCATCAGAATCTCATTCAGACTAAATATTCTAGAATTATATGCATTTTCAGACCTTTCGGTATTAACTTATTCATTGGATATTAGAAATGTTAAGTGATATTATATCACGTACACACTTGCAGCAAGATTTCATAATGCTACATCGTTATGCAAGAAACGATGTTGCAGGCGTCTAAGAGAATTAATCAATTTCGTTCGAATTAAATATCACAGTTACGAATATTTGCAGATCAATTTGCATTCAATTTGCTGATGGAGTAGCATAAATGTTACACGATACTAGGTCACGTATGCACCTGTAATAAGATTTCATCGGGTACTTCGTTGGAGGTCATAAATATCTTTAAAGCATAGTAATTATACGCCGTAACGTTAGAAATATCATTCACGTGTTTCAGTATTACGGAATCGATCGAATAATGGTATAGCTTAGTCGCGATTTAAGCCGCGTATGTATTCACGTTTCCAACGTAGTCGCCTAAGCGATCTTGTGACGCAACGTTAGTCGAGAACAGGTTGGTAACAAGTAATTAGCCGCTTCTAGACAGTATACGTTCAGCTGTTTCGATATCGATAAAATGACCTAACATCACTTGCTTTCCATGTTCCATAACGATATTTTCTTGAATACTATCCGATTTAACAAGATTCATTCGACAAATAGCAGAGATAAGAATAAGGTAGATGAATCATTGGATCGATTGAAATAAATCAGACGACTACTATTATTGTCTAGATCGGAAGTTATGATTGAACAGAGAATTGGTGAACATGCATCTATTTCAACGCATGAATTATTCGATTTGTATCGTTCGATTACTTCATCTATTTGAGAGACGAAGTCTGGCCATAACGCACGCATTCTACTTATCAATACGTTAAATCTGTACGGACGTATTTCTACTATCAATTTTAGAAATATCGACGTAATATTTTTAGAAGATATTCCGCAATCACTGTATTAATAGAAAATGCAGGAAATAAAACGGATTACTCGTTGATTATCTCGTAGGATGAAGGAAAGTGTTGCAAACGGAAACATTTATACTAATCAAATATATTACTTGTGCAATACAATATATATTAAACCAATTTAAAAGTGTGTTGTATGAATCACAAGTAAGGGGAATTTTATCTCGATTATAACTAATTTACAATTAACGATTGCGTATCAACTACGACTTTTGTATATTTTAATTTTAAGAATTAAGCTTCACAGGTGGCACCACTAATTTGAAAAACTTGTCAACGACAGAAAAATACAACAGGTTCAACAATAATCTACAGAACACGAGTTTGGTACGATACGCAGAAATCTTATTCCATTGCCATATAAAATTTATTTACTTTCATAAATTGTTTAATTTATGACGTTCAGCAAACCGTACGAGGAAGCGATGGGAACACATAGAAGGTTGCAATAGTTTCTATATCGCAAACGTGGCGACGATTAACTGCGAAAAACATTTCTATGGCGTAGGCGGGAACGTGAGCCTCTTGAATAGTATCCACCGGTGCGGATGGTCTCCACCGTACGGTGTACAGTTAGGCGTGACGCAAGCGTGCGCTCGAGAACGGTATGAGATTCCAATTATAGGGAGCTTCCGGTTTCTAAGGGTCTCCCGTTTGTTTGGAACAACGTCTGTGCCAGTACACTTGAAGATGAGACGTGCGAAAAGTGTTGAAGCCCATTGGTGTGTGAATCGAATCGTGATGAAGGCACCGAATGGAATTGCTTCGTAATTTATGGCCATGTCGCTGATGATTAGGAAGTATTTTGTGATGTAGTACGTCAATAAAGGCGGATTAGGAATAGTGGCGTTCGAGAATTTCTGATGAAGTATGTTGAGAGAAGAATTCGAATTTTTAGAAGTATGTGTATGATACTAGTAATCTATTAGATATTTGAATAGATATAGCTGTGTTCTCTAGTTCTATAAACCTTAATTTTTGAAATTAAGAAGTATAAATCTAGTTGCCTCTCTCTTTGCCATTTACGTTATTTTCACGTACTTTTATAGGCGTTATCAAAGTACACGTTTTGCATTTTGCAAGTTATACAATTTTATTATCTTTATGCGATTTAGTGGATACGAATGCCGACTACGTTCTTCAGAACGTACATACACGTGCCAATAACATTTTAGAAACTTAGTTAATCGTCCACGTGTGCGTCTTTGAAAGAACGTAGCGTTTATACACCTGATGTTAAAATTTTAAAGGCGCGTCAAAGATACGACTCTGAACAGCGCAGTCATTCTACGTGTTATTGCGGAAGTTGCGTTAGAACGATCGTAAGGGAACCGTTCGCGGTGATCCACGACGATCGGATAAGCGCGAAGATCATGGTTGTAAAAGAACCTTATAAAGCCACACTTTATACGACTGTCTCGAGGTATCCATCTTGTCCCGCGTACGGTGATTTCTGTCTTTTAAAATGTAATATAAAGATAGCTTCATCGGCTACTACGTATCCAACAAGGCATATTTTGTGCCTGAATCGCTTCACTAGTGACAATTAAGATTTCATCGTTTATATTTCGAGTTGAGTAATAAGGAAGTGTGAGGGATTGTTGAAGGAGAATTTCGAATTTTATAACTCAAATTTGCTGTCAAATTCAACAGAAATTTTATTAATTCTGCTTCTAATTAGCCTAATTAGTGAACGGTTATAAGGCGTTTAAAAATGTTACAGGAAAATAATCTTACACTTTCAGTTCCTAAATATTATAGTTGTATGTAAAACGTATGATATTCTCAGTAAAGTAAAAAATTACTTATTTAATTCAGTATAAATTCAAGTGAAAATTAAATTTATTTAGAGAAATTGCAATAATATCATAAAAGTACTTTATATAGTTAGAACTTAACGTTGTATAAAGAAGAAACTCCCCATAATCTTTGTTCCCAAAACGTTATCAAAAACGTGTGAAATATCAAAGTTTAATGCGTATGTCCGTAACATACATGAGTATCGCAATTGAATTTAATTGATTTTGGTTGAATTGGATTTTTTCAATTGATTTTAACAAATTTAAACTACGATATTTTAGATTTACATACATATACTTATTTTAATTATAATTATAAAATAAAAATGAGATTGAAACTTTTATATAAATATATATATGTATATGTATATGTAAATGTATAAAACGTTTAAATTCCTTTACTATAAGTTGTTCTTCTAATATACATATACATGCATACATATATAAATATATATAAATAAAAAAGGTATATTATATATGATTTATTATTATAATATAATTACTATATATATATAATATATATTAATATACATTTTTTTATTTATATATATTTATACATGTATATATATGTATATTAGAAGAAAAACTTATAATAAAGGAATATAAACGCTTCTGAATCGGGGGAATATTCACACGTTAAGAAGTTCGACCTAAAATTAAAGACTTTTAATCCTACATCTTCCTGCTTCATGCTTATAACGAAACCAATAAAAGTTCCAAAATTTGTATCTTTATAAAACAGTACCTAATCCAACAAATGTCTAAGATATTAACATAAAGGGAAATACCAAAAAAATCTGAAATCGTCATTTTCGAATCACTACTTTCCTAAGATGTTATTCAAATGGTACAAGTATACATAACATCAATTCGCACGACAACATTTTGTTTCAATTTTAAAGGAGAAATCTTACCTGATTGATGTCGCTACCCAAGTCCCGCGCGCTCTTCGCGCTCCTTAGCTGATCGCCCCGGTACTCTCTGTACCTGATCGTCACCTCATCGTCAGTAAGAGCGCCGCTGCTGCTGCTCCTCGCGTTCTTCTTGTTCTTCTCCTCCTTCGCCTTTTTCTCTTTCTTGCTAAACAGCTGCTTCACCTTGCTCATCGTGCCACTCTTCTTCGCCGCCTTCTTCTCGTACTTCTTATCCGCGCCGGTCGGTGGTTTCGCGGTCACTGGCGGCGACTTCGACATGTCGTTCATATATTTATCGTACTTCCGTTGCTCGTTCGGCGTCAGATTCATGTTTCTATCGGTATGCCGTCTCTCGTGTTTGATAAATTGCCTTGTAACGAAACCTTCGTCCTCCGACTCGATTTGTTCTCTTCGGTCGACCTCCTGCGAGTCGCGCCTGTAATCGTTCTCGATCCCGGAATCCGCCAAGCGATCCTTTCGATCGGAGTCACTGAGCCGAGTCTCGCGATGTCGACGTTCCGTATGCGTTCTGGTCTCCTGTCTGGTGTGCCTAGACTTGCCACCATCGTGATAGACCCTGGGAGGCCTGGTGGGACTTTCATCGAACGTCTCCAACCTTCCAACTGTCGCCTTTACTCGTGGACTCTCCCTGGCGTCGGAGTCGTCGAAATAATCCAGCCGATTGCGCGACCTTCTGAGAGGTTTCTTTGGATCCTCGTCCAACTTCCGATGTTCCTTCCTCAAAGTTCGCGACGTCTCGTCGTATCGAGTCTCGCAGCGAATCGAATCTCTGGCCGTAGTGTCGGAATCGTATCTGCTTGAGTTGTAACCTCCGCGATCGGTGCGTATTCGCGGCGGAGAACTGTCGTAATCATCGTGAATCGGGTGTTTGCTGCTGGTGTACCGTTGAGTCGTACGAGTTTCTTTATAGTACTTGGACTCCAATTGGCTACTGGTCATCTGGGATATATCGGTGTCATAGTCGTCGTTTGGACCTTCGCGCAGACTATCCAGGTGTTGTTTCGTAAACGGCGATCTTTCTTTGCGATCATTCATCGTGGGACTCTCTAAAAGTGGTCGGCGCACGTCTCTGGCGTTTACATAGTCGGCATGACTGGTCAGATTCTCGTGCGACCTGGTCGTGTATTCGCTCCTTAACGCTCTCACTCGCGAATTCTCGCCCACTTCGTCCAGACGCTGCGTGGACTTGCTCATGCCGCGGATGGATTCGAAGTTCTTCTTCTTGGGCAAGTAACAGTCCCTCGGTCGAACATCTCTGTCCAAGAAGTCGTCGCTCTTGGAGAATTTCCTTTCGGTCGTGGTGAACTTCTTGGCGATTATGGGCGAGGAAAGGACGTTATTCTCCCTTGGCTCGGTTCGGAAGTGACGAGGAATGGTGTTTTCCTCCGGGCGCACGTTGGATGATTTGTAAGGGCTGGTTGAGTTTCTGGGCGCTTCGTACCGTTCCTCCGGGCTGGTTCTACTTCTGTCACTGAGGAATGGCTTGAAATCGTCCGCATAACCCTCGTGCGTTCGCGTCTCTACGATATACTTGTCTCCGTACTTGTCTGTCCTCGTTTCAACCGTGTAACCGTCTCTCGGTTTGGTATCGATGTAACCATCCGATGGGATCTTGTTGGTGATCTTCTTTTCATAACCGTACACCTTACCGTTGTCTTCGTGAATCTCCTTCTCGAATATGTACTTCTCTCCGTTGCTGTTGGTGCGCGTTTCCGTGATGTACGTATCCATGTAGCGTTTCGGCGAGGCGACACGGTTAGGAGTGACCGGTGACGGGACGATCGGCTTGTCGATGATCTCGTGCTCGGATTTCTTGATCGGCACGTTCGCGCTGTTCTTCGCGGCGAACATTTCGTCGGCGAGCAGTCTCGATTTGATTCTAGATTCGAGAAGGTCGCGTCTAGCGCTCAGTTCGGACGTCTTGTTCGATATTCCGCTTTGGGTTTGTCTGGCGGAGAATTCGTTACCGTCTCGTTGTCTGGCGTCCGTGCCATCGGCTCTGCCTCTGCCAGACGTGTCAACGAACACGGTGGACGTGTATTTTTCGGGCTTGTCGTATAGACGTCTGTCGATATCGTCAAATTCATGACGTCGTTTGGTGTCTACGTTTCTGGTAGCGTAATCCTGCGTGCCTGCGTAGTGGCTAGAGAAATGAGTGCTGCTGTTCTTCCTGTCTTCCTCGTATCTTGATTTAAACGTGTTGATCTCGTTATTACGTCGTAAGTCGCTGTACGAGTAATCCGTCCTGCGGTAATCCTTCTCCGCGGGACTGTTCTCGCGCGAAGAGTCTTTCCTCTCGAGACCAAGCCCTTCGTCGCTGTCCGAGTGACTTCTTTGTGCTTTCTTCTTGTCGGTCTGCACCTGAGCGTAAATCACGTTGGTCTGCGGAGGCGGCGAACTGCAGGACTCGTTCGGTCTGGTATAAGAAAACGGTCGGTTGTTATTGTGACCGAATCCCGGGCCGGGTGAGACCATCGTTTTAGTTAGCTGAGGTGGCGGCGACCGGTCGCTGGATAATCGGTGAATCATCTTGTGTATCGTCGACTCTTCGCCGGTTCGTTGCTGCAGATCGTATCGGCTGCTGTGCAGCATGCTACTTGTACCGACCTTGTCCACTTCGTCGACCCCGGTGTCGTTTACCACCGGTGAAGGGGTCCGGTCTGTTGCCTTCTCCTCTTTTCTTTCCGTTGTTTCCTCTTTGCTCTTCTTATCGTCTACCTCTAGTTCGATAGGTATGCGTCTCACGGTTCCCTTGTTCTCTCTCCTAGGCGATATCGGTGGTTTTCCGACGCTCACCTCCGTTTCTTCGATCTTTTCTCTCGTCTCGATCGTTTCTGTTCGTTCCGTCACTTTCTTCGCATCGGATTCCTCCTGCTTCGACTTCTTCGCCTCGGGTCTGCTGCCACTTTCACCGTTCTCCGCTGTTGCTACTTTACCGAAATGAAACGGTTGTTGATCGACGTGCGGCGACGCTTCGATTATCGGGGACAACTGTTTTCTCACGCGACTGCTGCCGAGATGCGATCCCTCGCTCTCGCTGCCGCTCCTCTTGCGATGCGATCTCAACGAGCTGGCGGCGTCGCTAACGCTGCGCCCGACCGGTTTCCGTTTTCTTTCTAACTTCGGGGAGAAGAACCTCGCCAGGGGACCTCTTAGCTTTTTCGCGCTCGCATCGCTGGCGCTTCTCTCCAATGCCTTCTTCTTCAGCCTCGGTGTCTCGACGAGGTCTGCGCTGCTGGTGGCGCCAAGTTCTACGCTCCTGCGTCTTACATCGAGTGGCAGTTCCGGCCTCTTCTTGTTACGCCGCGCCGGAAGTGTGCTAAATCGACCTGGCAATCGTCTGTTGTCGTGGGCAACGCAGTGAAGGCTGCCTACCTGCTGAAGCACCAGCGCCGCCTCCTGTGCTAGGTCCTCCTTGCTCCTCGACGCTATGCTCTCTTTGTGGACCGGGGTGGCGATCAACCGGCCTTCGCCATCTCCTGCCAGAGCCGCGGTCACGCGGGGTGCTCCACGTCCTGCAACAATTCCATTCAGAAAGGGGGTTAACGAGGGATTCTTTCCCGGGAGATTGTGATAAGTTTAAGGATGGATATAGGAGAAAGTGGATGCGATGATTTTGTAATTTCGGTTAGTAGTACAAATATTTTTGTTAGACGTTATTACTATTTAGTATAATTAAGGAATTTTTCTAAACAGGGAAAAATAGATTATTTCCAAGACATTTGCATGTTTGATATTAAGGTTAAGTTAAGTAATATTTTTGTTCTCGTCGTTCGTAATACTTTACATATTTTACGTGTAGCGTAACTGCACGTTTATTTCTTTAAATAATGGTTAAAGTTTCGTAATAATCTCGTTAAGTCATTAACATTAGACTATAAGCTTTCGCGACTCGTGCCAGCAGAGCTTAATCCCCTCTGCATTAGGACGTTAAGAGGAAAGTTTCTCGCAGATTATTAAAAGTGGGGAATAACAAATTAAGGCTTAAGCAACACCGAGAAACTAATGTGTTCCTTCATAGTTCCTCTCTGTTAATTCCTTCTCGTATTAACCTTCGCGGTAAATCGTTCAGGCATTAGCTGTCATTTTTACAAAGACGCGCCAGTAATTTCCGACTCCGCATCATCCTAATTGCCGCGCGATTATAGTCGCGCCAGCGATCAAACGGACTAATTATCATTCGTTTAACGATTACTAGATAACTCTGACACAATCGTTCTATTAAAAAAATCGCCAAGAACGTATCCTAAATTCTGGTCTAATTCGTTCATTACGAAAAAAGGATTATTACGATTTATTTCGACAGTGCATAATTAATAATTCACTTTCTTACAAGTCGCACTCGTGCGGTGCATTACAGTCACTAAAATTACTAGGAAAATATCAGGAGAGCACAAAACATTTTTCGCTTTGCTCGCAATTTTAAGCGAATTTTTCTTTAATAAGAAACCAAAAGACGTTTGAGAAGTTTGACTCACGGTTTAACGAAGGAAGTCCGGATCGCAGAATT
This sequence comes from Bombus soroeensis, assembly GCA_014737365.1. NCBI lineage: Eukaryota > Metazoa > Arthropoda > Insecta > Hymenoptera > Apidae > Bombus > Bombus soroeensis. The sequence goes on along the minus strand of JACXIL010000019.1, from coordinate 399,999 downwards.
TTAATTGGGTGACGTCAATCGCTCGGAAACGACGTTCATTAGTAACCAAGGGAATGGGGCGGTGGACTCTATCGCGAATAATGGATTATTCCACGAGCAGTCAGGAGCATTATTGGATTTGTAAATTAGCGATTTATGTTAAGCAGACCGGTCTGGTCGTTAGCGGTTAATCACCAAGTTTAATCAGGTGCTAGTTGCTACTAGAGCAAGTCGGATACGAGCTAAGGGCAGGGAAGAAGAAAGGAGGGGAACATCGCCCTCGTCATCTTTATAATTCATCAGCGACAAGAAACGTCGTTTATCCTCGCCTCCCATTTGTCAGTGCAATCGATTGTTAAACCGAAATAAATATTGTACAACGATCAGCCACTGTTTAATTGCCGTGTAATCGAGCGTAATCGACAGCACCATAGCTGTAAATTCCATACGCGGATCGGTTGTTAGAACCTCGCTCTACAATCGAACTCATTCGTAGAAAGTGAAACTGCCTTGTCTGACAGGTCTTTTTTATGGAAAACTGCTCGATCGATGAAGTCTTTGAAACTTTTTACACGGTCATTTGGTTCGGTTTGAAATATGTATTATGGTCATTTAGGTTTCTGTACTTTTATTTATCGATGTACGTATTTATTTTTATAAAGATACGATATCTTAATAGCTCTCGTTTGATATTCATAACACGGTATACTCAAAAGGTTTGGCAGTTTGTTTGTCCAAGAGGAGAGAAGATCATTTTTTTATATTTGTTTCACACTAATGCAATTTTTGGGTTATGATCGACACAATCGTGACTGTCTCTTGTTGAAAAATTTTTCAGTTTCAGAGAACTACGATGGAATTGTCACCGATGTGCTTGATTTCCTGTTTCAATTTTATGGTAAAATTTGTATTAAAAATTTTTTACAGATATAAAATTGTGACTTTCACTTTCAAATGTATTTTGATTTTACTGTCTTATTTTAATTCAAGCATGTGAATACACAAAAGTGAAATTAAATGACTAGCGTTAGAATATTAAGAAGTATGTATATATATTGGGGTATTTTTTGAAGTTAAAGTAATGTAAACGAATATAATAATTCTTAGATTTCTAACTGTTATTTGATTTACATCAACTTGTTCCCTAGATAAACCGAAGCTTTAGTTAGTTGTATAGTTGGTAGATTACGACGTTCGACTTTCGCTATCCGACTTTTTACGACAGATAATGGAAATCGTGGTTCAATTTAAAATTCAACCACTCGTACACGGACGTAATACGCAATTTGACCTTTTCGACGTGCGCCTCTAAACCTGCTGTTTCAACTAACAGCGATTGCCGACAGAAAACAGGAAATCAGTTGAACAAAACCACATTCTAAGTTTAACGTACAGTTACATTATTATTCGGACAATATATTATCTTTATAATTATTGCTGTGCGTTAGAGCGAATGATTTAGTTATTATATTGTTTATTTTATAGAAAGATAAACCATTCATTGTACATTGAAAATATATAAATAACTCCATTCTAACAATAACATTTAATTGTATAATACATTTTGAACAAAAAGTTGTCTTATTTTCACGTTATATTAATGTTCAGGCACTTTATGGACAGTAAATATTTGATATATAAAATTTATGAAAGTTTGCGGTATTAATATTTTGTTTAATGACCTCATGTAACCTTTTGAGTATATTAAAAATAATTTTCTTTACATATTCTGAAGAAATAGTTGCCTATTCTTCTTTTAGCATCGTTTGCAATTCAACTTTTTAATTTATTGGTGTTTCTCTGATTCTTTGGTCCAGTTGATCCCATAGATTCTCTATGGGATCCAAATTCGGAGATTGAAGAGGTGGATGTAAAACTTTAGGACAATTGTATAACAAATATTCCTGTACTATTCTCGCATTATGTTTTGGATCGTTGTCCTGATAAAATTTGAAAGTACTTTGTATTCCCATATTGTTTGCACTTTTTAGCAAATTGTTTTTTAAAAGGCCTAGACGTCTATTCTTGTCTAATATACCTACGATAAGCACCAGTTGACTCACACCGATACTCGAAATGCAACCCCATACAATCACAGAATCTCCTCCGTGTTTTGAACTAGGTTTCAAATTTTTGGGTCTGCCATATTATACTTTTTCTACCCGAATCAAAAATGCAATTTTGAGGTTTTTTAACGAACTCTTCAACAAAAGCCAGTCCTTTTCCCCTCTTTATTTCGTCTATGTACGGATTTCTTCTTGCTACTCGATCATTAAATCCATTGTGCCTCATTATTAGTATTGTTTCAGCACTGACTTTTTTCTTAGTTTCATGACAAATCTCTAAGGCCAATTGTGGGTTTCTTTAACTCTCCGTGTTATTCTTCTTCCCTCCCTTTCATTAAAAATTCCTTAAAAAAGGTGGTCCTTTTCGTTTCTTAAATTCGATACGGTCTTCTTTTTATCTTTTAATAATATTCGCAACTGTGCTCTTCTTCATCATTAATAATCGTGCAATTTCACGATAACTCTTATCCTTTCCTCTATGATAAATAACAAGTTGTCTTTTATCAACGCTGGTATTCTGTCCTTTTCGTGACGCGTTAGATTTCAGACAATAGCAATCTATATTTATTTAATAACAAATAAATTTATTTTACAGTTCGAATGGTTTCCAAAAACTACCAGAACATTAGTGTGACAACTTTTTGTTTAAAATGTATTATACAATTAAATGTTATTGTTAGAATGGAATTATTTATATATCTTCAATTTACAGTAAATGGTTTATCTTTTTGTAAATTAAACAATATAATATCTAAATCATTCCCATACAGCAATAATTACAAAGATAGTATAATATATATATATATTAATGTGAATAACTGTATGTACTAAATAATGTGTTGTTTTAGATATTAACGAATAGAGTATTTTTTATTCTTACTTAATTATTTGTTTGACATGCTCGAAGGAAAAAGATACTACAGAATTAGAAAATTAAAGGATCAGAGAATCTAGTCAAATTTTCTATGATATAATAAAGCGCTATATGATATAAAAGCAAAGTTTCAAATTTCTCATATTTAAACAAAAGATAGTCCGTGTCTGATTTAATCTTTCTCTTTGCATTACGTGTTCCCATAAAATGCATGCTAAAAGCAATCATTCGATGCTCTCAACAAATATCATGCACTAGTGACCTTTTCATGATCGCGTACCTTCCACACAACCATAATCCGATGCGCGTTCCACGCTCCAAGTTAATTGACGTACCAACAACGGGAGCTATTTTTACGACATCTGCTCTACGTACCGATAATAATCAAACATTTCTCTTACAAACTTGCATGTAACTTTGAAATAATTTTCAATCTCTGAAGAACTGTCAGTTAGAGTTAAAACAGTGTAGAGTTGAAAAAGAGCAGCAGTTGAAAATTAAATAAAGTACGAGTTTATTGTAGATAATACTAACATTTGAACCCCAAGTAAACAATTTCATATCTACATAATATAAATGCGAGATTGGTTGAGGGTAATACAATAAGTTTGTATTTTAAGTGTCGTAAAGATTAAGAGTGTCACTTGCTATTGTATCTTACTACTATGAAAGAAACTTGTATTCAACTTCGCTTCCTTCAAACTTAATATTCCTCTTGTGTACTCGTATATGTGCTATTTACAATACTTATATACATATATGTAAGTGTATCTGTGAGAATACACAACTACGTGTCGACAATCATTTACTGCAATTTTTTGAAGAACAGACTGTAACAGAATTTTATTTAGAAGAATTCGTGTTGATTTCGCTCAATTTCTCTTATTTTATATGAAAATTCTTCAAATTTTCAGATGGTATCATATCAAACTGAAAAGCAGCGTGTTACCTGTTCACCTGTTCCCACAATTTCTAGTTTAATGACTGTACGAAAATCGTATCCACAACATACGTATTTGAGCAGATGTACGTATAGACCGCCATCAAACCAGCAACTCTCTACCACTTTGACCTAATGAACCTCTTCCTCTTCTCACCCGTTACCATAGCGTTTGAACGGAAGTGCGCAGGACGTAACTGTACCTTACCGATTCAACTTGTGCCGGGGAGATTGTGTGCATAAACAGGTCCGCAAATTAACCCGTAATTAAAAGAGCGTCCGATCATGCGATGGATAAACGAGCTGATAGCTGGATGGCGGAGGTCGTTGACGGATTTACAACGTGATTGTTGAGATTTCGCGAGCCGGAGATATTACACGGGGCCCGATCGGGCAACATCTCGATGAGGTCATCTCCGCGAGGACCTCGGGAACGAGGTCGCCTCGGGATCAGCGTTTCTGTTCGCCTACTAAAGCGAAGCCGTGCCACTTCACCGTTAAGGTGCGTTTAGACCAAACGAGCAAAAACATAGAACTGGAGTAAGAACGTTCGCGTTGTGAACGTTTAGTGTAAATGGTTACCGACCAATCTATTCGTGAACTTATTTACAACAATGGTATAAGCATCTTCGAAGGATTCTTAGGGTATTTATAGATCATCTTTCGAGCATTCCTAGGATAATCAATAATATTGACAATATTTCGAGGTCCTCCACGAAAATGTGGTTTATCAATAAATAAGTCTTGAAATATTGACAACCTATATTGGTATGAATGCACCCTTAGACCATTCGGGTATCCGATTTTTGACGCGCCAAGCAATTGTGAGTGCTCGTTTACGTTTTAATAAAATTTGGTAGAAGCGTACACGAGCATTCGTTTGCGTATGGCGGTAATTCGCTGAATCGGATATCGAACATCCAAGTGGTGCAAGAATGGTGTAAGATCCAATTCTTTTGGATACTCGGTCTAACATTTACGAACGCTCGTTTGTCACGGAGGCAAAGAGCATTCTTAAAATTACTCTTACATCTTCATTTGTAAATTTTACGAAAGTGGAGGAAGAGCGAACACTCGGTCTAAACGCACCTTTAGAATGCTGCGCGCATCATTTCCACGGACCGCGAGCCTCTCGTGAGAAATCTTTGTTAAATGGCCACCGAATCCACTTGAACGCGGTTCTTGTCATCCTTTACAAGCCTCTATTCACACTGGCTGCCTCCGTTCGCCACTAATAAGAATGTACAACGAGAGAAACGACCTATTCGTATGTTTCCTAGCGATATTTCATTCCAGTAGATCTGCTGTATTACTCGTGATAACAGTTATGGTTATTGCTATCGAATAGTTTTGTAGTCGTAATATGTGTTTTGCTACTTTGTATACGATACTACATGTGCAAAATGTGGAAAATATTTATAGTATCTTTTACCAATTTCTTTTCTGTTCATCTTAACCGGTAACATACTTTGCGAGTTTACAAATCTTCTGAGAAGCTAGGAATATAATTCGAAGTTTTTTGTGCTTCGTATCTTAACATAATTAAATTGGAAATTAAATGCAGGATAATATGCTTTAATAAAGTGACAGGGGTTAAAGCTACTTAACGACGAAAACAAAAAGATAAGAATAAAAAACAATTACTACCAGTACGCACCTGTAGCACGCGAAACGTTATACCTGAATTTTAATATCGTTACTGGACTCATTAAAAGCAATCAAAAAACAAATCGTAGCGATAATACGATACTTCGTGAAAGTGAAATCAGTTTAGACGATCGTCGAAACTAACATAGCTGGAATTAATTTAACAGCAGCACAGATACCATAATTCCTTTACGGTCTACGTTCTACATCTTATTAAACGCGACCGATATCTTTAAAAAACCTTGAAAACAATCAACATTCCTAGTGGCTTTGCCGCACACTCCGCCCCCTCCGAATCGGTCGGTTCACGTAAAAAGTGGTTCAGCCAGATCGAGGTTAAATAATCACGCTAGGTAAGAACCGTGGAACGTGATGAACGAATAACGCTAGAAACGCGGCTTGAAACCAGAGAAATCAATAGACCTGTGTCTCCAGAACACTATTTTATAACACAGTGAAAGAAATTCTCAGGAATCAGGCTGTGTATCGTTGGTGAAATGTAATTATGAACATAGATATTTCAGACGTTTGAAACATTTGAGATATTTCTGATCTTATCATTGGAGTTGATTTATAAATAGTAGTATGACGAATACATTACTTTTGATATTTTCAGTACATCCTGTGTGTTTTCGCATTTCTGATTTTCCACATAAACGTTCAAATACTTGAGTGGTTTATTGATTGCATAATTATTTAAAGTTTAATTACGTAACATAGAGTATAGAATATAGAATTTAGTGACTTCCTAAATATTTGTCTTATTTGAATCTTTTTTCTATTCATCTTGGTTATTCGAATGTCCAGATATTGTAAAATTTTATTCATGCCTGTATGTTCATAAGATTTTAGTGCTCAGGACTAAAGGTCATCATCTTTCTTTTCTGCAATTTTTATGACTTGTTATGCGCCAGAAAAAAAAGGGGAGGTCAAATCTCTACGTATTAGCATGCAACGTACGTATGCTAAGCGGGAATTAATGTGCCTACAAAGTTGATCACACGCCTTGATGATTGCAACCTGCACGGTAGCCTTCGTGGTAGAAATATCGATTACAGTTCTTGAGTATTTTCCCGATTATGTGTTTTTCAACCGAGTTCTGCTCTCGTATATGTATATTCTAATCATGGAAAGAATATTAACATCGTAAAATTTGACATATTGGAAACTTTGCCATTATGCAGTTCATAATTTAACTTCTAGCTGATTCTTTGTAGAACTCGAGATTAGTGATAAATTTTCAAGGCCACTAAGTAAGGTTATTGCACAGTAATAATAACATAATCTGTCTTTTATACAGTTAAACTGATATTATTAATGAAATTTTACAAGTTATTAATACCAATGCATACTTTTGAACGAAGTAACTAACAACTATTTAAGAGTAAATTTGATAATAAATAAAATGAAATTATTCAAATTACAAGTTATACGATTATCCTATTTGAAAAAAAATTATTTAATTGTTAATACACATTATTAGTTGGTGAGTCATTGTGCAGAAGGGGGCCCTAGTTTGTTTCTCAGTTTACTAAATTGTTTTTTATAAAATTCCAGGTTTGATGAATCAGTACAGGAAAATTTGTGGAAATCGTTAAATAAAGCCCTGACGCGATTATTACAAAAACAGTACGTTACTTAATTCTTAATTTAGATTTACGTAAATTTTTTTACACGATTCAAGGTTTCCTAAATTGGTACACAAAAGTGTGTGTAATGATCATCAAAGAAAATCGTATTTCGTATTTTCGTATTTTCGTATTTTCGTCATTCGTATTTTAAGTTTTACTAAATTTGGTACAGACCCTAAATTTAAAAAAGTCGCTAGCGAGAAATGTTTCAAAGTCATTAAACAAGGGTACGCAACATAATTTTCTGGTAATTATCCAGTGAGAAAAAACACTGACACACTATTCAGCAGGAAATAATTATCCAAAACTCGCGTAATACCTGTAATTATCTTCCGTGAGTACGCATGCGTCGCAAGGACGCACGTAAACGCACACAACATCGCGTGACAAACCCAAAGTCCCTAGACGACTAACCCTGTAATCTCCGCATCGAAATCACGTTCGTTAAGTGACCTCGATCATTGTGCCATCAGTCTAATTAGTATGCCGGCGTATCGTAAAGCGAACGCAAATCTAATTGCCGTAACATTAGCGATTATTGCGCAGACAGGAGACTAATTGCGCGTTCGATGTATTCTTAAAATCCAATGGAAGACGACCGATTGCAATTTCGTACTAACGCTATGCAATTTGATACTACCACATACTTACAAATCGGAATTAAAGGCTCGTATATGTTGCATCATTATACACAAAGTATCCAAGAACATATCGACATATTTCAGGGACTAATTCAGCACATTGAAGTAAGAAAAACAACTGAATAAATTATTATACAAACATACGTCCTATATCATATTATTCTTTAGACATAGATATAGTTGTTTATACATTGTACTTGGATGACTGAGAACAAATAGAATTCTTGATAAATTTTCTGACTTTTTAAATAAAAGCATATTGTATCAGACAGAAGTGGGGCTTGCAACATAGTGAATACTATGAAGAACAATTTACATCATGATTTTTTAGTAAAGATAAATTTTCTGACTTTTTAAATAAAAACACATTGTATCAGACAGAAGTGGGGCTCGCAACATAGTGAATACTATGAAGAATAATTTACATCCTGATTTTTCAATGAAGATCAATTTTCTGACTTTTTAAATAAAAGCATATTGTATCAGACAGAAGTGGGGCTCGCAACATAGTGAATACTATGAAGAATAATTTACATCCTGATTTTTTAGTAAAGATAAATTTTCTGACTTTTTAAATAAAAACACATTGTATCAGACAGAAGTGGGGCTCGCAACATAGTGAATACTATAAAGAACAATTCACATCCTGATTTTTCAATGAAGATCAATTTTCTGACTTTTTAAATAAAAGCATATTGTATCAGACAGAAGTGGGGCTCGCAACATAGTGAATACTATGAAGAACAATTTACATCCTGATTTTTTAGTAAAGATAAATTTTCTGACTTTTTAAATAAAAACACATTGTATCAGACAGAAGTGGGGCTCGCAACATAGTGAATACTATGAAGAACAATTTACATCCTGATTTTTTAGTAAAGATAAATTTTCTGACTTTTTAAATAAAAACACATTGTATCAGACAGAAGTGAGGCTCGCAACATAGTGAATACTATGAAGAACAATTTACATCCTGATTTTTCAATGAAGATCAATTTTCTGACTTTTTAAATAAAAGCATATTGTATCAGACAGAAGTGGGGCTCGCAACATAGTGAATACTATAAAGAACAATTCACATCCTGATTTTTCAATAAACATCAACTAGCGCTACAAAATAACGGTACACGTGCCACTTGTATATTTGTCAGATGTGTTAACTCTATAAAACAAAGAGAATATTGATGATATCACATAACATAAGTATGAATCAAGTACTTTAAACTAAAATTACGAAAAATGGAGTACGCATATCTTTATTTATTCGATAAATATACTTAATATATCGTTGTATATTAAACAACACATATAATCTGTATATGCTAGTAATATGAAAAACACGAAAGAGTTTGAAGATTTAAAAAACGTCTTCTTTCTTTCAAGATATACATTCACAATTTTCCAAACTAGATAATTGTTCAAAATAGGTAGACAATTCGGAACTTCGTGCGGATTTCATCACTGACGGGGTTGTTAGCGATCCTACATAGATTGAAGCGTAACAGCGCTGGACAATGCCGACTAATTGGACGTTATTACGATCGTTAATCGTTTTTCTTTCGATTTTGAGGGATTTTATCGTATTACGAAGCGTACTCGCGCCTGCTATACGTTTGCACAACTACGGCTACGTTTAATTCATACCGCACATAAATAACGAACAAAGGCCGTTCCGCGAGATTGAAGTGGTAATTGGTGATTTATTTTCGTTATAAATTTTCCCCATTCTCTATCCGTGTGGAATGCGGTGGAAAGGGAACAGGGGAATTCATCTAATTACGCTTAACGTCCCATGAGGAGAAGGATACGATCTCAGCGTGATAGGATTATAATCGTCGAAGAAGTACCGAAAGTGCATTTAATACACGCGTAATTACGAGTTACGAATGCCAGATGGCATGACAGCGCGTACATATTTCTGAGTAATAAAGCCGTAGATCGGTAATAGTCCGCGAGGGTTTGTAGCAGATTACACGAGGTAGATTTTAAGAGCCCGACATTCTCACGAACTGTTATCTTTCGACGAGTAACGATGTCGGAGAACAATGACTAGGAATGCTGAGCCAAGTGACACGATTATATTCAACGAAACTCGACATTCTTATGATAAATGAACGGTGTAATAGATACGATATATTCACTTAAATCTACAATTTATTTATAACTTATTATATCATACAGGATGCCCAAAAAGGTGTCCCGAAAGCACCAAACTTATACTACGTGTTAATGAAATCGTGTAGGTAAAAAGAGTTCAGGTGAAGTTGTGTCCAAAAATGGTTTATCGAGAAGTTATATGCGTTCAAAGATTTCCAAGAAAGTTGTTCTGGTTATACAGAACCACAGACGGACGCAAGTAATTTCCATCGACAGTTATTGTTTACACGATTCGACCGGATCTAACTTCTCTGAGCTTTTATTTATGGGGTCACGCGAAACAGTTGGTTTATGAAGATGTAGTAGAAATAGAAGATCGGCTCTAGAAATCTATCCAAAATGCATTTACTGCTATTTCTACAGGAGTAGGAATATTCGAAAGAATATCTGACGAATGGGAGTCTGCGTTTTTACAGAAGAGAGAAATTTCGAACATTTACTATAACTGCCGAAACAATGAATAAAAATTTTCGAAAGTTTAGATAACTCTTCGAGAAATCATTCTTGGATATGTCCAATCTTATGAGTTTATATGAATTTTTTTTACTTATGTGATCTCATTAACGCGTAGGATACGTTGATCTCGATATTTTCGGATATACGATATATGTGCATATCGCATATGTATTCAACGAATGATACAACCAAACAAGATTTCCAGGTAAAATGAAAATGTATTTGGAGGTTTAAAGGAAGATTATTTATATATACTAAACAATAACGTTGACAAGAAAGAATAGAATCAAGAAAATAACGGACAAAATATTGTTTTCGTAATATCCGTTTTGACGTTCTTCTAAGACTCTAACAATTCCAACAGAAAGCTCGAAGCAATTCATTACACTTCTCTAAAACAGTACGATATTTAACACAAATATTATCAGTAAGGCCTTACAATTCAAAAGCTACAAATTACTAATGTTAATAAGTTCTTTATCACAATGCTAATACTTTAACTACATAACTCTAATAACGAAAGAAACCGTAAAAAATAAATTTCACAAATTATCCTACTATTATCTCCTTTAAGAATTACAAAAGTTTCTAAAATTCTAGGAACAATTTCTACGACAAAAGTCCCTTAACACGTCGCCGTTCAAATTCACCAACATATTTAGCCAATAAATTATCACGCAAAAGGTAAAGAAGAAACAAAGAACATACGATCAATCACTGCTTCGATACGCTATGCGCGGATAACATACCACATCTAACGAGCTGATTTCTCGCTTCAAAATCGATACAGCAGTCGGTGAGGTAATCCTGCGAAACCCTTTGTGTTCAATTAAACCTGCTTGCAATTTGACTTGGACGGTTCACCGTGGCGGTGCGAGGTGAAGTGAGGTTGGAGGCGAGCACGAGGCACTGTATGGACAGCAGGTGCTTCGGAGATTCACGGAGCGTTCGAGGAGCAGTGGTGGGGATATTGTGTGGTTGGAGCGGGGGAAGAATTGCCGGAAGTGCAAGTGGCGTGTTATCGCCGAGGGTCAAAGATCGCGCAGCGGTGCTGACCCAGTGCTTCGAGGGCTGTAAACGCTGTAAACGCTCGACCGATGGTGGTACGGATCATCGCGCGAACCGAAGCAACGGTAATTTTACGGACGATCACGAGCATAAATTAATATCGGCCGGTTATCTGATCGTTACCGCGAGCCCAGTCACGTATGAATTTAACCCCTCTGATCAGATTCGATCGATAACTGTTACGATAAGTATGAATATAAATTGCGAACCGACGGGCCTAGCCATCCGTTTTATTATAATAGGGATACACAAGCACAAAAACGGCTAGAAAGTCTCATTACGCTTAACGGTGTTCGTAATGTAAATTGTAAATAACCTTACAGGACTACCCCCCTTCTCCGCCCTCTTCCAACCCTTCCCAAAATCCCGCAGCCCCATCTAAACCAAACGTAGACTACCGAACTGTCCTGTTTTTGCGACCAAGTTTTCAGGACAGAGATGGGAAGAAAGAAAACGATATAGTATGTAAGTATATAAGCACCAATCCGAAACGCTAAAAAAAGAAAAAAAATGTAATTCCAACGCACAAAATATTGTATGGCTATGCTGTACCGTCACGTATCGGTACTTTTGCCTAATCCACCCCACAACCGAAATTCAATGTTTATTGTGAATATCATACTCGTGTAATACCTATCTTCTTGGTTAATAAACGTTATAAAAAAAGAAAAAAGGTGTTCGTAATGTCTTCTCGAAATATGTAGGTGGTTTTGGGTTCGCAGAATACAACAGAGACTCTCTTTGGCAGTTGCTTGTTGGATTTATGTTGCGTTTGGTCGTACAGATTCTATTGTAGTTGGGAATTTAAAAGGTGGCAAAAATGCATCTTCTTGAAATACATGTTTTTGAGTCGAACGTAACGAGTTTAAGTATTATTCTTTGGATTGAAGTAGTAGACGAAAGAAGAAGATCTGTAGAAAGAAATTCTATAGTATAAATTCTACTCGGAATATTTTTGTTAATTTACATGTGATATCGTTTGACTCGAGTCGAAAGTTTCGAACCATAAGTTGCAGGTTACAGACTTCTCTTTTATAAGTTTACAATATTTCCACTATAATTTTATGGTAAATAAGATTGAGACAATCGGCCAATTTGTAAGTTATGAAATTTGCTGATAAAATTTTACTTCTTTTATTATTAAAATTGTTTCGATCGTGGAAAGGATAGTACCGTAATCAGAATCGATTCTTTCCTGTGTAGGATAAGAACCCAAAAATCGTAAAATTAAGAAAATAAAATTCAATTTATACTCCTATAAAGTTGTCCCACTAAAGTAACTGATTGGAATGCAACAGATTGCAGTAAGACGTTGTATCGCGACAATGGCGATAATTTTCTGCAACTTTTACAGCAATATCTACTGGTTTAATCAAGAGACATACCGCGTGCGAGAATTTCAGTCACCCTTTCCAATGCGTTCCAGCTGTTTTATACGATTTTACGACTTTTTCGCGGCACGACTGTACACATATTCAAACAAACCTGAACGTACGTGCCGAGACTCGCTATCTTCAGTTACAACAGCGAAAGGCGTCGAGCGCAATCGTAAACGATACTCTTACGCCGCGTCAAATCGTCGACATCGTCGAAATCGTTCCGTTACTGACCATAGCTGCCGTCATTTTTCTAACATTTAACACCAATAAAGATTTGTTTCCTGTCGCATAACGCGATTGTGCGATTAGTAAATTATACCGCTTCCTCTCCATTCGTTAAAACTCCCATTTTTCAAGATACCATTCTATCCAGATGTTGGAAAAGTTTGTAGCGTTTAGTCGTTCCATTATATTCGCTATATCATTATTTGATATTAGAAAGAATTATTTCTTGACAGGTGTAATTGCTTTTAATTGGACATGAAAAGCATCAATCAGAGAGAAATATTTGATATCGATCGATAGGAAGAGTTTTCGAGTAAGACAAACTGCTTGATATTTTGATAAAAATGAAATCTCCGTGGAAAGTGAATACATAAATCATGGCGTTATTTTCTTATCTCCGTTCACTCGATTTCAAATCTCGAACGAGATACGTATCGACAATTGAAAAATAAAAATTCGCACGATTAAACGGCGTCCTTGCGGTCTTGAGTTGGCGAAGCTTGGCACGCGAGAAATAGCGCACGAACGAATTCCTGCACGCACTGTATCCCGGCTGCCTAATGAAGATAATCGACGACGTACTGTGGAAGGAGATTCTACATTGATTTACCATTGAGTCTACAGTTTTCATAAAATGGTAGCGAGAGATGGAAAATCAGCCGATATTTTTATTCTTTGGATCTGAAGAAACGTGCTTGAAAAACAGCAGCTATTAGATATTTTTCCATCTTATGAATGTTACTTATTGAAACGCAACAATTTTTTGGATTAAAAACAGGATATAATTTCTATTAAAGACAACTTCCATCCTTGGAAAGTCTTAAATTGTAACATGTCGAAGTACCGATTAAAAATCGGTTTCGATTAAAATATACGGTTTCCATTTTTATATAGAAAAACCCTAGACGACATCTCAAGAAAAATATATGTATATCGATGAAACGTTCGGTCGCTAACCCAATTTATTTCAAATAAATCATCGCCGAAATAGCTATTATGTAATCATAAATCTTAGCTTGATTCGCGCGCTTTCGTTACGATAAATACAATGCTCTCGCGATAAATCGTAACGAGAGCATGGACAGCGGTCGACCGGTGATAAATCGACTGGTAACGCAACTTCGAAATGTGATCCGAATGAAAAGCCACCGGGGCGCATAGGGACCGGATCACCGGTATTCGTACGAACGAGACTCGATACTTTTACGAGAGTGGTCCAGCTGTCTGTTTCGCGAAACGGGTTCTTCCAATAAAATTCTGTAAATTGCGCCGAGCTTTTCTCTCTTAACCTGTCGGGCTTAAATCTTGCTTATACAACGGAACGAAATCGTTTACAAATTCTTGGAGTAGAATAATCGAGAGGAATGATATACATATTGGGTCTTTGATTTTCATAGAATACGCTGCGGCTCTTTTTTATGCAGATGAAGATTACTTAAATGAAATCTTTTGTTACGGAAGAGAGGAATACTTAGGGGAAAAGCTAATATAGTATGGAAATACTAATTTCACGTTCTTAAACAAAAAAGAAAAAAAAGAAGAAACAGGAAAATATTAAAGTTTACAAAAACCCAAATAGAGAAAAGGAGTTTTAACGTTTGAAGAAAATATTTAGCATAAAAAGAAAGGAGAAATCACACGTATCAACGCTTGTGTTTTATTTTCCATCAGTTAAAAATGATCCAAAGAACGCACAGGGGTTAATTTAATCAAAGCTATTATCTTCATTATTTGTGTAAACACGTGTGAATTATGTACAGCTTAATGCGTAACATCACTGCAAGTCAACCAAAAACGATTCGTGAGGCCGAATAATAAATTCTTCGCATAGCGATATATGATAAGTGCTATAAATATCATAGAATATATTTTCTGATCTGAATATATTCTCAGTAAAACCAAGACAGTGTACAAAAAGTGACGTGTAAGCGAAGAGATTATTTATGTACTGAGCACAAAAAGCATCGTGTAAATCGATGGACAAGTGTGTCTGTAATTTATTGTGTATTCGCCCTTATACGAGGTACCATCGATGATATCGCTAATCCTGTTCTCATAATTCGTCTCATTTACACGGCCTTCTTATCCCTTTCCTTTACCCTTCTACGTTCAGCTCACGCCAGCATCAACCAGCCGATTCTATCCTTTTCTTTTACACGGTGATTCTTCGAACGAGCACGGTAAAGTGATGCTCGCGCGCGACCTCCACGTTCTTCGTTCGAACGATACCGGTCCATTGGATACTCGCCACTTCCTCGTTTCAGCTGATCGTAGTGTACCTTAAGACCCCTTAGCACGCAACCAAGGATGCCGATCTAAGCGGATCAGCTAGAGAACAGGGTGGCCAATAGAAGGAAAAAAATTACCGACAGATAGGACGAAGTTACACGGCGAGGAAACTAAAGATAAAGTTGAGGGAAAATGACGGTACTTGGTAGAGTGGTTCGATAGTTTTATACAAAGTTTTGCATGAGTGGTGGTATAATTATATTATAGGGTGATTCTACGTGGAAAGATAAATCAAAAGTGTAGAACAAGATTTTTTCACACGACGCATCGTTTACGCGAAAATTAAATTTGAAATTTGTCGAGAACGCGTGTACATAGATCAAACGTGGTCAGATAAAAGAATATTTGTAATTAATATGTTTACTAATATTTATAATTTTAGTGTACTACTAGTAACGTCATCTAATTAATTAAAATTTTTAATTCGTGTTAATTCTGTAAGGGAATAACAAGTATTGTTTCTAGCCATCAATTTTCCACTAATTTATTTATTATTACATACATTTTAGTAACATTTATGAGTACATAAATGCTACTAAAATCTCCATTTATCTCAACTATATGTCAAATTTCCTCTAAAACATATACGACGTAACCAACACAGCTGTAGGTAATATCTAAGTATACATGATTACTCATAAATATCCAGACACTTTAACCGATTTGTAGCAATAGTAATTGCTTGGTTACGTCGTATGTTTTAGAGGAAATTTTATACATACTTGCTATAAATAAAGGTTTAGGTATTGCAAAAAACTATAGACACATGCGTGCTTTGTAATTTTGAGAATTATGGGAAATGCTACAAGATTGTGCGATGTTCGATTTTATGAAGCGATCCAGAGAAATGATAAGTGTGAAGAAGGCATAAGGAAGTACTTCTGAACTGAATGAGACGATAAGGTTGATCGACAACGCGGAAGACCGGAGATCGAATAAACGGTGGCCATTTGTATTCCTCACTTTCTTGTTACTTCGCTACAAGATTATTACTCGCAGAAACTCCAATCTTAATTTCAGTAGTAGTGCTAAGTATAAATTGAAACATTTGTTATGTAAAGTATTAGATCGCTGATTAATAGCTCGGTAATCAATAACAAGAATACTTTTCCTGTGGAAGAATTGCTACGCTAAATCGAACACTACGTAAACTAGTATTTAGTAAATAATTAGTATGATTTATAAATATTTGTCTATCAAGATAATGGTATATTTTTCGGAGAAGGTTTCAGTTATCACGGATTCGTTTTATTTATTACAACTTATAAGAAACGACTTACTTTAAATGTTTTATATATTTTTGTATATTATATGAATTTTAAGAATTTTCACATTGTTCAATTTTTACATAAATGTATACAAATCTGCAATTTAGTTATCACTGAACGTGAATTTCTCGAACCTTATGTACAGCTTCTCTCGACCGTTTTCAAATTCAGTTCTATCGTGAATAAAACGAAATTTATAGCAGAACCAAATACGTAAAGGTCAAGATATGACAGCTTTAAAATCAATATGACCAGGTTTGAGGTTCATTTCTTTGGAAAATCCGGTGGAGCGTTGGTCGAGCAAGAAATAGCCACCGATTCATTCGACACGCGATCATTCGACCAGCGATATCTCTCAAACGACGTAATAGCACTTCCTCGTGTATTCTTCACGCTCATCTACTCGAACAGAGCTTCATGAAAACGCGGCATCACGCTTGACTTTGCCGATAATGGCGATGGCCAACCAGAATAGAAAAGTTCAGCAATCCTGTATAGTCGGCAATCCTGGCAATATTTATATTACGATCGAATGGAGAAAGCACGTCTTGGGTGATATGTTTCACTGAGCCGAAATAAAGTAACGTGCGAGCTATCACCTTACAATTTCCCACGTACGCCCTACGTACGCGTTGCTTCACACGCATAAACTCTTCCTCCATTCCGCTGATTAACTAGCGTCGTTAGAACGATAAGTGCGGCTGTGCGCAACGTTGAGAAAGTTTTCAACACGAAAGCTTATATAATTAATCCTCCAGCCGCGGGAGATTTTCATATTTATGAAAAATTTACGGCGATTACAAAACATATTATATACAAAAATTATTTGGAATGAAAGATGGTACCCCGTGTTTGGAAAATCGAGATTTCAATCGAATTATAACATAAGACAGATATGCAATTCTTTTTCTAAATTCGTTCTACAAGTTATTAATATTTATATTAATAGAACGTAATTAAATTATTACGATAATACAATATATAATACACAAAGGAAGAAGAGGGAAACAAAGTGGCATAAATCTTAAAACAACTGCTTTCCAAAAATTTGTTTTCGAACACTGGGTCCTTTTTCGCATTCCAGGTCAGAATTTTACATTTCCTTAATTTCCGATGAAACATTTTTTAGTGGCTGCTACATTTTACTTTCAGGGTATCAATTGTCTGTCATATGAAGAAAGAGTTACTAAGTGACGCGAAATTTAATATACTTGAACCTAAGTCATTATTATGCAAATGCTACGATAAATACAATTCTGTACAAATATTCTTTGTAGCCATCGTGTAACTTGTTTAGACTTGTCACAAAAAGTGGCGCAATATAAAAAACGCGATGTGATAATAGCATGGCCGGACGAAATTAACAGAAAGAGTAAAACGCGATTTATTAGAAGATACGCATTTGTTAGAAGAGAATTACTCGCCTTTTAAAAATAGAAAAATTATGTAAACCTATCTGTGTCGTCACGAAACTAATTGAGTTGCGTTACTCGAAGAGTCATCTAGTCCTTCACTGTCTGTGCATCAATGTCTGTATCTCTTCGCCCGTTTCTTCCGTGTCACGCGATTCCACGATCGCCTTTCATTATTTAATCCCTGTCACTCACAGCGTAACACACGATAGTATACCCTCAACTATGTTAAATAACTCTTCCGCATCGCAAACCCTTTTTATCCTTTATTAAAGCGTGCAAACTAAACGAGATTTCTTAGAAACTTCAGAAAATTAGTGTACAAACAACTTTCTGTAAATTAGAAATCTGTCTATTAAATTTCTTTCTTTAGAAGTTTTACGGTTATCGTAAAATCGATTCGATACTCTTACTGAATTTTCTCCAATAGTTATAATGGAATATACAATTATTTGAAATGATTTGAAATTCTTGATTTTTCATGTATATAAAAATTATTCATTTTCCAAATTAAACTATTTAAATGAAGCTCTGTTTAATCGCAATTTAAGTACTTATATAAAACATCACGAAGCCTTATTTTGTATACTACATATGTTATTATTGTGTTTTTACAATAAAATGAGGCAAAAAGAATAGAAAATTTATAACATTCCCTCGTTAAATAAAAGTGGACGATCTACTGCAAATTTTCTGATTGACAATACGTATCGATGGTATAGACCACTTATAACATCTCGGTAGCAACAAACATATCCATTCTAGAGCATATCTAGTTACTGCTATAAGAACACTAGTACAACGATCTGATAAAACTGATCCAAAATAAGTACAAGCAGAAGTTTTTCAAGAAGAAATTCGGCATATAACTGAAAGCACTTTGTTGAAGACCATGTTGCTCAATGATGAACCGTACATACCAATCATTCAACTGGCAAAAAAGTTGCGTATCGAATCGAAATACCACTCTTTCAACGTTCATTAGGAAAGTAACGAAGATGCTGGCACGGTCCCCGGCCGTATTACACCCCGTTACGCACGCACAGTCCTGCAGTGTCGAGTTTAAGGCGGTTTCGAGCACGCGACGATCAGGAAACGCTGCCGCGCTGGCAGTCCGGGGATAATGCGAACGACACAAGGGCCTCTTAACAAGCTTCGACGAGGTGCATGCGGGAACGCAATGTTGCACCGGCCAACTAGGCTGACTTCTTAGGACCGCCCGCATTGACAACGCCGAAGGAGACTGCGAGACGCGAAGAAAGGGACGGAGAAAGGGAGAGAGAGAGAGAGAGAGAGAGAGAGAGAGAGAGAGAGAGAGAGAGAGAGAGAGTGTACAACTGGCGGCGGGATAATAAGAAATACGGTGTAGCCGCTAATGCATCGGTCGGCGCTCAGACTTTTTACCAACCTGCGGCGTAAAGACGCGCCAACGCTTTTTATCCCTTTTACCTTACGAAAGAAATTTTATTCCGGAAGTAAATTGTAAGAGGAAATCAGTGGCTTGATAAGTGGATTTTAGAGTATTTTTTTTATCTTATCTTGAGTACGTTGGAGTAAATTTTCTGCCTTACAAGAGGAATTTTATGCCGGAAGTAAATTATGAGAGGAAATCAGTAGTTTGATCGGTGGATTTTAGTATTTTGGTCTCGTTTTACTTTATTTCGCGGATGTTTCAGAAAATTTTACTGGGGATGGTGTTTTTAGAAGATTGTATATGATCGTTGGTAGGAAGACGAGTATAGCAGAAGCCTATTTATTTGAACCCGTCGGGGCAGAAATAATTCATGTAATTAGATTTGATTTATACGTTTGATAGCAGAGGAACGGACATGTTTGCAAGACTTGTCTATAAAATACTATTTATTAGGAAGCTATGTGTTTATTCTATGTCATATCGTAATTTAATGAGACGGGTATTGAAATCGGCGTATTTTAAGGATGGCTGCACTGATAGCGGAACTTAAAGCAAATATTTGAAATAGACGCATGAATTAATTGTTTTATGAAATTTCTTTTACATTTGAATTTTACGAGTTGCACGCCTCTTGCTTTAATCTGCTTCTATTTTTGTGTCAATTAGAGGCAGTTAAACGCTAAAAATAGTAAGGAATTGATGAAAGAATTAATCTTTCTTTTCATACATGTATTTTCTAACTACGTGTTTCATAAGAGATTTAATTGGTACAATTTACTATATTGGGAGATTATAACTAAGGAAAAATACACCTACGGAAGGGCAACTAACTCTTTTCTTTAATTACATTAATTGGAGTCCATTAGCATCATTAACCAAAGATTCGTACTCTTAAATGGACTTCAAATCGTCGATACTAACAAAGTTTGCAAGTAATTAATTGTTTAAGGACAACACCGTATAAGGTGAAAGTTTAGTTTATATAAAAAAGAATCGAGAGATATTTCCATGAATATTTAATGAAATGTGCGAATCAATCTGTTCAGAGACCTTTTTTTCAATGGAATTACAGAATTCAGAACAATTCTGTACTTCGTCCAAATAAAAAATAGTTATTATATACACAGAATCATTACGTAATATTTAGTCCTAAAAATTAAAAAAATCTAAATTCTAAATTCTGAATGATGAAAAATTATAAGATGTAAGAAAGCAGTTTATAATCTATTTATAATTATCATGCAAGGAAGTTCTGACAATCGAAACATAGTAGTGAAGTGACAAGCAAATGAAAGGAGATGCTATACGTACAAATAGGTACATGAATACGTAATTTCTAAGTTACACGACGTTATAAAGACATGAAAGAATTACAAGAATCATAAGAATTCTATAGAATTAGAATCGTTCGAAGCGCTTCCACGAGACTATCTCCACGACCCACGTCTGGTTAATGCGGCGAACTTCGAAATCGTCCTCCATGGGTCGACTCACAATTAGATTCGTGGCATTTAGATTCCAATCTGATAAAGTCCAACATCGTCCTCCTCGTAACTTTCGCCGCTCAGCACCGAGAGTTGGAATCCTCCGCGTTTTGTTCATTCACAAAGAGGAAGAAGTCGGACATGGAGGACAGACGAACCGATGCATGTCTCTGCATAACAATTTTTCTCTCACGCCGCAATGTAGCTATTCGCGATAAATGCAGTATTCTAAGAAGAAAGCTGTCGTCCCGTGAATTTACAATTTTCATCTCTTTTTCTACGCATTAATATCAGAAAATAACTTTAAATTCAACATACGAATAATCTATAAACGTTGCAGCGAATCTGTAATTTTTATCAAACCAAGCGGAAGCGGGAAGCTGGCAAGATTTAATATTTAAATAATTTCAGTAATATAAAATACTTTAAGAAAGATGCTGTATCATAGATAAAATTAACATACAGGAGGAAAAGCTTCAAACTCTCCATCATCAGAATGTTGTTTACTCGTAATTGATTACAATTTCCTACTGTGATTTGAAAATCAGAAACAAACATTTCCAATAAATAGACTACTTACTGTCTGTATAATAATGAAATAAACCACCATACTGTTGAAATATTTGGTCGGAGCAATGAAATATAATGTACAAAAGTCCCTCTAAAATACTCATATAGGCACTTACAACGAAAACAGTAATCCGAAATTTTATTTTTTCCCACGCAGATATATCGCTTCTATGTCACATGACATTACAAAGATTAAAGTTGGTTGGTAAATATTCTTTTAATTTTGAATTTACCCCGCAGGAAATATAAATCAACGATACAAAAAAGGAAGAATATCCCCACGCTCTTGAGAAGCAAGAAAACATGTAAGAGTCAAGGAAGATTAAATTCCTCGTATGCTATGATACAATGAGCACAGGAATTAACACTGAAATCCATAACGATAAGCGACAAACAACGAAGAAACGAGGTCGTTAAGCCTCGAGAGACGCGAAGCGATCGCTATGTCGGTGCGAACAGGGCACGATATCCAATTTGCCTAAGTTAGTCTCGGCTCGTAACATTCAAAGGAGCAATTTAACCTGCGTAGCGGCGAGCAATTTAAACTTGCTAACGCCATTTAACCAGAAGTGTCGTTAAGAGTCAGGCACGCCATGACGTATTATCAAATTTAATTATATCAAATCCATCCTGATTATCTCGATTGTCACAATTATCTCAGTTTCAACAACAATTTTCTATAGAAGAAAGAAGTCTGTCTACCCCCCTTTTTTTCGTCGTCTTTTGTTTCCTTTACTTTGTTAGATATTCGTTGTAAGTCGAGGAAACGAACATCACGAACAAAATCACGGAGAGTTGCGAGTAAAAAGTGAATGGGAGGTAGGTTCGTTGACCACTTGTTTGCGATGTTGACACCCGACCTTGACGATCCCAACAATGATGAAAAGAATAGCCTGTACCGCGTTGATCGACAACAAAAGTCCTCACACAGATTCCCTAGATCGGAATTATTCACACGGAAGTACGAAGTTCTCGTTACGAATGATTCAATATTTATTTATCTTCTCGATTACTCATCTATCGTAAGCTTTCAGCAGAACTAAAGTCTCTCAATCTTCCTCATAATATCATATTGTTCGCGTATTGCAACACTGACACGCATAACTTAAAAATCACGATTTTAAGACAAACGAATTTGGATACTTTGAATCGTTATAATTTTGTAAGAACAAATTAGAATTTGCTTTAAAATAATACCAGTGTGTCCCACTTAGCGTCGATTTGATAATCAGAGTCCCTACTCGTATTGTTTTCATGCTCTTTTATTCCCAATTATTTCTGTGTATTCTTTGTTCAAGTACCCCTTGCATTTGTCTATGATTTTGGTTCCGTCGAAAACGATTCTATGACCTGTAATTATTCAAAATCTTTCTTCTTAAATTTACCTAATTATACTTTAAAATTACCTAATTACATGTAGCCACTTTACACGTCTTTCATTTGAAACCCGTTCTTGCCACGTTATTAGCCAATTCGATTGAAGAAGCCTAACTGTAGGAACACGTTGGTTATTTGCACCACGATCAACGGCTTATTCTCTTGTCTCTGGCTGTTCTATAACTACCTCCGCCTCCAGCAACGGAGCAACTACAATCGACGACCGGCACACCGGCGCTGACGGTCGTAAACCCAGCGGATGCCAACTATAAAATAATACGAACGCCGGCCGGACCTTAAGGTAGTTAGCTCTGTTTAGTGGCCATTAATTTTCCAGCGCCGGTATTCGCAGGATATTATTGTATCAGTGTATCACTGACTGCCAGAGTCGCCAACTTCCTTCATCGGTGATGCTCCTGTACTTAGGCTCGACTAACCGAGGCTAGGTTACCGATCGATCTCTCATCTAAGCGATTGATCGAAGGTTGCTTTGTAAATCACAAGTAGAATACGTATGTAATTTGAATCGAAGGAAGAAATGACAGAGTTGTACGTACTTTGGCTAACCTGATACCGTTTGCCATAAGAGAGTATTGACTTTTTTCTCTACCGAATGATTCGAAAACAAAATGCAGAGAGAACTTCGTTTAACACTGTAATTGCTTATGGAGGTATTTAAACACTCATAGAAAGCGCGTAGAATGTGAAATTTTTCTGATATTTGGAATTCTTGAAAATGTAGGATTTCAAAATTTTCCGATTTAACATTTTTGGGGGAATTCCATATTTTTTAAGATGTATCGATACTTAAATATATTTTATGGAAATGCGAAATTAAGGTTTTTTTTTTTAATGAACGTATTAATAACATAGCATAATGCGTTCAAATTTGCAGAAGGAAACAAATAGATGTAATTTTCAAAATAGGATCTAACATACTTATGTAGATATGTATTTATGTATATCAGTACTACATATCCTAATAAGCTGGAGAAAAATGATAATTATTCGTTGAGAATATTTTTGTCTATAGCGGATGCGTTGTTATTATGAAAGAAAGTTGTAAATTAAGAAATATCCTTGAAAAACAGAGGATTTAATAAAAGCATAATGTAAATTGCCGTTGTTTCTCTCTGTAATCTGCAAATTTCTTCAAAGTTTTCACATTCCCACGCGACGATCGTTCGTAATTTACAAGCCTTGCATTGCAGCAGCGGCCTCTGCTGAAATTGTAAAAACGAATTTAACATCGCGTTAATCTTCTCCTAGCTGTTCTCAAATCCTAGCGTACAAAGGAACACAGTAAAACAAGTTCTGGAACATTGTCACTTTGCAAACAAATTTTCGATTATTTTCACATTTTTCTTGGTATTAACAGTTTGTGGTTTGAATCATAATCGACACTTTATTCCAAATGATCTATAGCCGAAAGCTACTCATAATTTATGAATTAAATTTTTTAGTATAAGATAAAAAAATATCGAATAAAATATTAAATCTAGCGTAAGGTACAATCGCGAAGAATTGGAATTGATTTTCTCGAAATTTGAAACAATCGAATATAAAAGTCCTGTGAAATCTCCAATCGACGAAGAGAAACAAAATTTATTTATTCGATCAATGAATATAATACAATAGTAGATTTCACACAAATTATTCCGGTCTGCGAATGAACGAAGTTTCAGAGGTGGCTGAATTATCCGGGTTACCTGTGTTCCCTCGTTAGTCCGACATGCTTAACACGTGCGTTAGATGATGATACGGCAAGCAGACCGCCGCAATTACGGCGGCATATACGCACACATAAACACATACGCACATATACATACACACCTTGTATTACAACGCAGAGCTTGCTGGCCGAACGCGCGAGAATCGGTCACGAGTGCACACGCGCGCCGATCCACGCGACACGTTCGAGCGGGGAATGAGAAAAAGGGGCAGAGAGATCATTAATGTAATTAATTATTAAGCTGATGGCAACAGAGGAATGGTTGAGTCCAGCGCGCACACACCAATACCATATTACGAGCCCACATATTATATGAAAAAATAAAGAAAAAAGATAAAGAGCACGAGACAAATAATTAATTATAGATCCAATTAAATAAAGTTGTCTTTGATATAATCAATATTTATCGATTATTAACAGAATTTTACGTATATAGTATGTCTTAAGGGCTCGAAATTGCAATCGTCTCGAGATGTACTCTTTAAACGTTTGTGAAAAAAAAAAAAAAAAAATAAAGAAAAAATAGTTATTGTTACGAGATCAGCGGATTTATTAAGAGACCACGATTAATGGCATTACTGATACATTATTAATGATTACACACACAAGGAGGATCGATCGGCGATCGATCGCAGAGCGTAACGATTATTCGTGCCGTTAGTCAGCGGCCAGGCTCTTGATTAAATGTGTTATACATCGATATCGAGAGAGCTCGAGCTTGGAACAGTTAGGTATAAGTTAGGCGGAACACGTTTTGAGCCGGTGCCGCGCTGCTTGACTTTCCGCTTTCGCGTTGTGACAGGTGGTTTCGTCCTCTTACTTCCACTTATTAGTCATATAAATTATAATCTTCGTGTACCAATCCAATAATATTAATTATCGCGATGTATATAATCTTTTATTTCATAATTTCATATATCTCGAAATTTTTCAGAAATTTGTATAATTAAATACGGCAAAGTAATAACAGCTCGTATAACATTGGTCTAACGTCCTCGTCGTTTTTGCTATCTTTAATATGTAATCTGTCTGACTTACCATTGCAAAATAGTATCCAATATCGTTTAAGGTAATTGATCGACAATTTTATCTGGAGAAATTAATTCACTATATCTTCTAATAAATTTGTGTACTTAAATATAGTAGACTGGAATGTCATTTAGTATAGTTAATATTATCTTTATTGTTTTTATCATTCTTATTATTCTTGCAATTTTTAATAAAGTCTTCGAATGTTAAACCAGATAAAATATTTTAGAAACAAAAATGTCTGAACTGTAGCATGCCATACGCTCGATCTGATAAAACGAAAGTATTTTGTGATGGAACAAAGTTAATCTGATCAGACACGGGTTTTGCATTCCTAACATCCTTCCAGGACACTGACGATTTTAGCGAAGGCGTGTGTTTCTTAGAAATACCTGACGGACTCGAGATCATCTGTGCAAACTAGCGGCTCGACAGAAACAATTTTCATAATCTGAGATCGCTCTAGGACCTGGTTGTATTTTGTCTGAAACGCAACATCACGTGTCCTCGTTGCAATCGTTCTCGTAATCTCGCATTTTCTCCTTCTCGAGGTCATCTGTGCGAATTAAGTGTAATACTCAATTTCTACCTTGACCTTTTTTAACTCGTGGCTAACTATTTTTAGAAAATGATAAATTCCAGTAAAATTCAATAGATAGCAAGTACGTGCACTGAAAATTCGAAATTTCGCAAATGCATTATTAGAAAGGTAAGTGCCAAGTTACTAAAAATTCTAATCTTAATGTACTCCAACGATCTTGAAAATACTTTTATTTCAATATCATTTTAAAGTAGTAATACAAATCATACTTCTCTTTTTGCCATGTACATTTTTGTTTCCAATATCTAATATTCTTTTTTAAACGTTAACAAACTGCACTTCTTTTTACTAAAAATGAAAAGGACAAGTAAAAGCTCTCCAAACATGAACATAAAATTTATCTTCGTCTCATGGATTAGTTGTCAATGACGGATAAAATGTACGGCGAAAGTCAAGCAACGTTAAACCAACTCGTCTCGCGTCTGCACTACCGTCTCGCTGGCTATTCCTTTTCATATGGTGTGATTGCCTGGACTCACCGATCCTTTTGACGTGGACGTCTCGATTGAAGGAGACGCTTTTCTCAGTGGGCTTCCATCCGGAGACGGAAGCCCCGGTCGAATCGGGTTGTAGAAAATCGGTGGTAGGAGGGTCGCAGGTTCCTCCATCTCTTAAAAAGTCCGAGCGCTGAACCTCCAGCATCTTCCCGGCTTTTCGATCCCAATCGTAACACGCAGAGCCGGATACCAATCAGTTTCTCTCCTATCTTTTCCCTTTTTCTTTCTGTATCTTTTCTTTCTTTCTTTCTTTCTCTCTTACCTCGCAACCCCCGCACCCAAGTGTGCCTTAACACCCCGGCCTCTAAATGTTTGCACCCTTTCTTTCTTTTCTATATTCTCTATCTCCCCTCTCCTTCCCTCTTAGACCCGATCACCGACCTGTAAGCCAAGCAAAGCTGTGCTCTTAATATACATCTGCGAGATAGATAACCTCGTCGATTGAGATTTATGTTCTGTCTCTTATATAAAATGCTACACATAACGTAACACAGTTGGCTGAAATGCGAGTCTCTACGGAAAAATAGATGGAAAAGGCAGAATAATATTTTATTGTTCGAGACCTAATTTCGAAAGAATTGGTCTCAAACTATTAAAACAATTAAAAACAAATTCCTTTGAAAACTAAATCATGGAAAAGAAAACTTCATTCTACTTTCATAATTTATTTTTTCATGCAGTACCAACACATAGGCGTTGGTACGACGTTATGTGAAACATCCTATACGTGCACGCGCATGAAAAAGACACTTTCGTTTCTTTTTCTTGTCGAAGTCTCGAGGACGTTTCTCTGTCTTTTTGTGTCTTTGGCGGGAAGCTTGTAAAGCCAGTACGTATACTACCGCCCACAAGTATCGGGACACTCTGATTGATTTCTCGTAATGTAAAATCGTATGCCGTTTTACCAAAGTGAACAAATTAACGATGAATTAACAATTAGAAGCAATGCTTATATATTAAAAAGATATTCTTATGGAATCAGTAGACTGTAAATTCAAACTAACTACTAGAAAACGTGGCGATATTATATTTTGTCATATCAACATTGGAAATCGTTCAATCGAAATAGAAGGCTCTTATTAATTTGATTGATAATTCAAGCATCAAAAAATCTATCAGAATAGAAAATACTTATAAAATTTGATAATATTTCTCTTTTTTTTTCTTGAAGAGAATCTTGCCAAAAGTAAGCAAGTGTACGGATACTTTTGAGCGGTAGTGTATACACGGGTTCTTTTATGTACACGAGAACGCGAGCTCACGTGCACGCGTGCACGGCCGTGCAAGCCGCGAGCGTGTGTGTTGGTCTATTTGCGGTCGTCCTTATTGCGGTTAGAGAAATCGCTTCTATCGGCGATTTAGAGGCAAACCGGAGGATAGTGCCGGTTGCGGTCGTAAGTAAAAGTAGCCTGCGCTCGCATTGTTAGGGCTTCCTTTCACATTTTGCCCGGAGATCGATGCGGGGACACCGATACCACGTATTTAAATGTACGACGCAAGAACTGTCGAATTGGTGTTCCGCAGAGGCGATCGATGTCGAGTAGCGGTAATAAAGTTATTGCTTGCTCACTGGCGACAAAGGAGTATACTGTTGTCTCGAGAGAAAACGATTATCTTTCGTGTTTTTTGCTTGGAACCAGGTTGAAGCAAACTAGAAGAAAGGTTTATTAAGAACAGTTATTGTACCTTTTATCAATTTAATGGCCCGTCAACAAGCTTTCACAAGAAATAAATTTACATTTTATAACATCTTAGCATGTACGATTTCTGTTCAAAGTATTTCACTTCTTGAAAACAAAATATTCAACGTAATCTATATAGTTTCTACGAGTGTATTTGTAATTATAGTATGTTACAGAAAAATATCCAATGAAATCATAAAGTTTTGAACTTCGCGACAAAAGATTCTCGCATCAAAATTTTTTCTTTTAAAACATATGGTTATTTACCCTTAAAAAGTATTGTACGAATTACCCTGAATTTTGTTTTAACATTCGATATATTTCTATACCACCGCTAAAAGCCACGAACAAATTATGAAATCCTTTTTACAAAGACTACTATTTAACAATGAATATTTTCATTATTTAACAAATAATACTCCAGGAATTATAATCCACGTCTTTTCTTTTTATTATAAAACACATTTACCATATAATCTCTTTTATCCTTCAACAATCCTTCTTAGTTTGTCCTTAAAAATCTAAATCTCGTATCCACTTGCAACTCGCGAGTCCACGAGTAAAGTACATATCAGAAAACTAAAAAATAGCACTGCCCCAATGGAACCCATTGTTCGATCACCGATTGATTCGATTTTTCTGCAATTGCAACAAACACGACCTACGACGAGATTGTTTTTCGGACGAATGCGCGGCGAGAACGCGTTGCTCGCGTTGGCGCATGCGCCGGTGCATCGGCGAGGATCGCGATGAACGCGACGAGCGATAATGGTCTCCATTGTCGTCATGCAATCCGATGAGACACTCGAGATACGTGCAAACGGACTATTGACAGTTGCGAGGATGACGATGACGGTGCGCAATAATGACAATGAGTTCGTGATCCTGGGATAAGCTACTATGTATTTTCTTATTTTACCCCATCTTTCGCAAAGCGTCATGCAAAGCTATAATCTTGGGCTCCGAGCATGACGTTATTATATTTTCTTATCGATCGTGTAATCGAAACGTACCCTTTAGTACGTACTTTGTTGGATGATCCAGTTTTCACTACGCTACTTCAATCTTTCAAGTATCATCGTAAAAGGAAGAATGAAACGACTTTGAACGTCCAGCGAAAGGAATTTTGCATTTTCTTCGGCACGAAATGAAATAGTTTTATGAAACTTCGGTGTATAGAACGGTATACAGAAATATTATTAGGAACAATTATGGCTTTCTAGAAAAACTATCTTTAGGGTTATATCTGCTTCGTTAGGTGAATAGCTCGTGTGATTGAAATTGGAAGATGGTTTTAACTCTGCGAATTTTTATATTGAAATTTTTAAATGATCCTACAATATTCTATATCAGTTTAAAATAACTATGGAAGATACTATAAAAATGAAGATAATATACGATTCGTTTATATACAAAATTATTCGCGCGGTAGAGAATGAGAGTATAAGAAAAATGTATGAGATAATAAGAAAACACGTTTTTATATTAGACTTTTAATATTTCCTATGACGAACTATTAAGTAAATTATATTAAAATTTACTTAATGAGGAAGAGAATATCTATATGCAGAAAAAAATACGTTTCTGAAAATCCTGTGAATTTTCTCTTTTTAAATTAAATCTAATATCCAACAATTTCTGAAGAATCGAAAGTCACTGGTCGCTATTTAAAATTCCATGAATCCACGATTATATGTTAAGTGTTTGCCTATAAAATGACGAGGACACCTTGCGTAGCTGAACAAAGAACGTATGAAAACGCTTCCAAAAATACTAGTGATGTCTGACCGCAACTGTCCAATACTACTTAATCTTCTTAAACCGTCATAGTGGCTTATTCGACCAATAAAAAATAATCAGTACAGTAATGAAACATAAAAATGCAAGAATAGAAAAAACATGTCGACATAAGTTCTAGAAATGAATTGTTTTTTCTCCATATTTATCACAACATAGTAAGTGGATCGTTTGTAATAAACAAATTCCTTTCGGACAGAATCATGAGAAGCGAATCAATATATCACAATCTTTATAAATATAATTCTCTACTATAATTTATACAAAATTCTGGGGAAGAATAAGTGAATTGTTAAACGAATTCTCTGTGAAATCGAAAAATGCTCTCGAGAAAACTAATGTTAATGGTACTAATACATGATAATTCCGACGAAAAATAAATTCGTCTTTTTCGCTTAATACAAACGCAAGAAGTAAATCGGAGACAAAGAGATCCATTACACAAGAAAGGAAGAAGCATTTCCAAATGAATAACAGATGAAATACTGTCAAGTGAAAAAATTATTTCATATAATCACTTCTTCTGGAAAAAATGAAATTACTATCAACGATCGATCACCAATTATCAAGTAGTAAAACACACTATCGCATCGCAGTCGATCAATTCCTTTTACGGAATCACCTTCACTTTCTAAAGGTAACGACGCGGGGCCCCCGCGATTTCAGATTCAGCGTACGTTCACGCGTATCCGCGCGGGATCTCGGTCGCCTTTCGAGCTTGCAAGGGTGACCTCGTCCACGCTTCATCTCCCAAGGCCATCTAATCGCGACGCGTTCGTGGTTCGAGCGTTTGTGACTAAAGGTTGGACCCGACGACTTTATTAGGCCTGTTGCGGAAGGGACGCCGACTTCGAACGACACAATTCGCATGACAGTGTGATCATTGGATTAAGATACTAAGCCACAGCCACCATATTTGGCGAAGAAATCCTCGCGAAGGCGGTCCTATAAGAGCGACAGAAGAGCGCTGTCCTCGTTACCATAAAATTCAGACGTTTAGTCATCTCTTTTCTTTTCAATCTGTGCCTTTATTTTTTGAAGTCAAACACGACCGATTTGCAACTTCGTGTCAGACAAACGTCAACCTTTATCGTTTCTATTTTCTTTGTTCTCTTGATCGTTTAGATCCAGGGTTTTCGCATGTGTGCGAGTAGTATAAACATAATCGAAGATGTAAAGAGTTGCAAAGAAGCTGGACAAATTTGGCGAGCATCCTGATGTCAGTCGGAATTACACTTTTTCTTTTCTAAACTCGTCGCGACTCGAATGAAATTTACTTTTTGGGGTATGATTCTTTCTGGGAGGTGACTCGGTATGCGATGATGTCACCGGTGGAAGCGATAAAAAGTGCGGTTCTAGCGACAAACAGCGAGACACGTATTTTCTCGAGGTGAGAATGACGCGCGAGCGAACGTCAGCTTTGGCTGGGATTTTACTGTCTTTTGACGTTGTCGTATTGTAATGGCGATGAATCTTTATCTCGGCTACGTGTTAATATAATATTGCGAATATTATAAATGGAAACAAGAAACGTTTAGGGGAAGAGATATAAGAAACTCGAGATAAATAGATCGAAACGTCTCGCAATGAGATTTGAAACAATGCGACTGGCACACTGAATTCGTATTTTATTTCAAATAACTACTATAAAATAGCTGATTTTTTTCTTTTTTTTTTTTTGTTCCACGTACTTCAAAGACCGAATGGAAGACCTCGAAAAGATTGTAAACATTGAAAAAATTGCATCAGCTAGCTGTTGTTCTATTTTTCAACTGATTTCTGCTTTTTCCACTCATTGGTAATTTTTAATTCTCAATTTAACAGGAATAATTCCTAAGTGATCGGGAGAACATCAAAAACACCTATCTGAGCTTTTCTTCCCAAGAAATTCGCATACTTATAAACGTGCAATTAATGTCTTTATATTCCCAAAAACGTGTATTGAATATTATAGAAATTACTTTCGATAAGAGTCTTCAACTTTAACGAAACTACGATACTTCTTAACAGGGACAGTTTTAAATTGCGAAAACTGTTAGAATTATTTAATACAACTACGACGCTTTACGACACTTCGGAAAGTATAATAATCGACGTTCTCGCTCGTGAATTTTTAATAAAAATCACAAGATCAACCACAACCGATCGAAGTCGACAAATCTTTGAAACCCTGAAGTGTCTGGTACATGCGCGAAGTAATCAAGAAAATCGACGATAAAAGACACGTTAGCGGAATGTACGATATGATTCTCTAGCGTTCTACGTTCGCCACTTCGCCGCAATAAACAGTCACGTGTCTCCTGTAAATATTTAGCACCTTCCCGTGGCTGTTTTATTGTTCTCCCGCCGTGGCGGCTCGTCCATTCAATGAGTCAATGATAAAATCAAAGGATCGCGCCCGAAGCAAGGATCGCGCGTTACAACCGTTGGCTGGTTTTTTAATATCGTCGAGGGAACGACGAGGGAAGTGACGAGCACTATTCACTTCGGAGAGAATTCTTTTATATGGCGCCGATGGTTCGTTATCGGGGAAATAAAAATAAAAATCGAATGAACAGTTATTACTAGCCGTTACTAGATCGTAGATACGGATTTATATTTTTATGAATAGAGCTGAAGAAATGGAACCTAAGCACAGATTTGTTTCACGCTCTCAATAATATAACGAGTGCTTTGGTTATTTTTACGTATTTTTGAATACTGTGTTTGCGTCATATGAATTTTTATACGTATAAATTTCGTTTACCTTTTTCTTTGTTGTATATACAGTGGCGGAGAAAAGAAAATGTAAAAGCTAGGCGATACGGAAACCCACTGTAATTTTACAAAATGGAATTACATTTGATAGAAACGATGGATAGATATAATATGTACTTTGGAATAGATGACTGTTATCAATATGGTAGAAAATATCTAGTACAAAAGTTACCAATACTCCTATAGATAACCATCAATTTAAAAACATTTTTATAGAAATAAGTATATGTTATAGTATTCAAAGTAAAACAAATCGCGTTTTGCCTAGATAAGATGCGAACCATCTAATAGCGATAGACATAATACGAGATAATATTCACTTCGCGTTTCATCAACAATTTTGTACGAGAAAATACATGCCAAGGAAATATAAATACTTTCTTTACCTCGAAATGCCTCTTTCGCTTATTCTAATAAATTATTACATATATAATATTGTATAACAAATGTTACGTACTGAATGTATGTGTATGGCCATGTACTAAATTTATCCTAATAATTAACAGTTAATTTATTCTAACAGGTACAAAACTTTTACTCCAAGATCATACGATCGATACTTTTATCCCAACTCCTCCTATACTTTCAAAAAGATTGCATCAATCTTTTAACTCAAATCTTAATCAAAATATTAATTACTCTCCCTACCACTGCCCGTGTTGCAAATTTTAGTTTCAATTAACATAGAAATAATTCAATACCTAAATATCTCAACAGCTCTCATCCAGAATGAAATTTATTCACTAACACATTCCACCTACAGCAGTCACCAACTGACTCTTCTAATATCCTTTGCACATTAAAGAAATGAAAAACAAAAGAAGAAGACAAATAATAAAATGGAAAAAAAGAAGGCAGCCTCGATCCGCCCTAAATCCATTGCCTGGAAAGATTTCTCGCTCAATAGGTGGCGCGAATCCCGGCGTATGCTCCACTGGCACACTTCGACCGCGCCAAGGTCGTAAGGGGTTCGTGCCCCGAATATCGCGGATCCACGGCGGTGCCTCGGCTTTTCCTCCTCTGCGTCGCGTCGCGTGCAACCAAACGGAGGAGAAAGAGATCAAAGGAAGAGCGTAAAAGAGATTCAAGAGCCGCGCGGTGGATTCGCGCGTCAAGACGAGGCGCGATCTTCATTCCGCGAGGCTCGCCGCGAGCGGACAGGCGAAACAAAAGAGCGAGCAGAAGAAAGGAAGAAAAGAGGGGAGAAGGATTGAGCCGTTCATAAGGGCTGGTGGCAGGGCCCTGGCGTCTATTTCTGGACTTAACGAGGGACGCGTCGAGGAGGATACTGAAACAGAACGAGACGAGGCCCTCGTAATTGTGTCAAACTCCACGTGGCCTTTTATTGCGCATTCGCTTCTTCTCCGCGAAACTTTTAACCGCCGTACCCTCCGGACACGAGTTCAATCTCTCGCGCTGTATATTGGCACGCTTCTTGGAATTCTGTCGTTCGTTCGGCAGGTTATTCTGATATTTCTTTCCTTTTTTTCTTTGTTTTATCTTAGGAGAATCGATGGAAGTACGTCTCTCGGATCGTTTCGTTTTCGGTGTAATAAATTTTGGATACTTTATGCGTATATTTTGGATACTTTATGCCTTCTCGGGAATAATAAGTTTAGAGAGAAAGGAATTTTTTATGAGGTTGACTGCGTAGGCAGCTCGCTATTAGAATTTAGTTTTGGAACTATAGAAATGTATTGATGGTTTGCATACAATCGTTTTTTTGTTGTAGACATTTAGAATTACAGGGGGAAATAAATGATTTGTGTGTATTCGTGATTTTCGGATCGATTATTTTGGTTAGTTTTATGTTGATTCTTTGAAGTCAGATTAAGACAGATAATCAACGATTATTCTTTGCAGTAATTGTGTTTTAGAAACAAAATTCTAATCGCCGACTAGTCAGTAAAGAGATTTGATTAATGTAGAGCCGATGTAAAATGCAAATTTAGTCCTTGTGTTGCAAAGGGGAAAAGACATGACCATAAAATATGACTGCATGATCTTCGGTTATTTAAATACATAAAACATTTTTGACAATTTTTTCCTAGAAAATCGTAAATCAAATTTATCATCACGTTCCGACGTTCGCATCATGCGATTCTGTTCACCGGAGACTTCGTTTAAAACATCGATGATAATAAAAAGTCCTTTTAAATCATTTTATACGATTTTTATATCACTTCAACTATATCTGCGTCACACGTTATTGACATAAAAGTTAAATTATAATCCTACATTATATTTTTTCTCAAATTTTCTTCGTTAAATCCCGTCTGAACCTAGGTACTTGTTCCCAGTATCTTTTCAAAAAATACTTCTTTAGAAACCCACTTCGGAATTGATTAAAAATAAAAACACTTTCACACACGATTATGGATCTATTGTTACATAATTATCATGTTAGGTTTCGAAATACCACTTTCGATAGATTTCTATGAAACTCGATAAAACTTCCTAATTCAATCTTCCGTTAAAAACCAGTGAAAGTAAAATCCTTTCTTAATTTCGATACCATCGGCATTTACATGTTCGTTGTATCACGCTTGAAACTCTAGTATCAAAGTGCTACTTTCTATCGATTTCTACAAACTCGACAAAGTCCCTGATATAACCTTTGACCATTTGTCACTGTAAGTTTTACTCCCTTAAACTGTAACAACTCCCTTGCTAACGCCTATGAGGAAACCAAACGTAGAAGAAACAATTCGCACGAAAAATCCAATACGGCGAAGGAATGAAATCGCGGGAAAAATCTTACATAGCAAAGAATTAGATCATACGAAAAATCCTACGTGGCAAAGGAATGAAATCGTACGAAAAATCCTACATAGCAAAGGAATTAAATCGCACGAGAAACCCTACGCAGAAAAGAAGCGCTCAAACCACGCACGTAGGTTCAACACTCATCTTCATCGAGCTAAGCTAGGCGCGTCTGTGATTAAAGTGTCCGTTAACGCGAGTTAATTGATCTTTCAGTTAATGCGATAGTGCCCTCTCATTGCATTTCTGGTTTCCCTATCGACGAGATCCCCGCTCGGCGAGAGTAAATCGCACGCGTACCCGTCCCCGCAATCTACTCGCGCGTCCGCTGAAAGTCGTTTCCCTTTCGATTAGCGTCTCGCCTTCCCGGTCGTTTGATGAACACGGATCAAACGAGCCGTCCATCCGAGGCTCGACGTTCTTTCACGATCAGGATAATTACGGTGATCTCGTTGCGAAGGTGAGTCGCGTCCGTCCGTTCGTTCGTTCGTTTCGAAATGAATGACACGAAAGATCGCGATTTGCGTGAAGTTCCGTTCAGATTTCGCTGTTTGAGGGAGAGAAATGTGCTTTGTTTAACGCTCCATTGATATCGATTCGGTGATAGGTCATTAAAATCAGTTTTGGCTTTTCAGTCGCGTTACTTAATTTCGTTTCATGTTTATCCGTATCGAAATTCCATTTCTATTTAGTCGTATATTTTACGTGTGTTCGATATTTTTAAATGTCACTTGTGATTTTTAAAGTGCAGGATACGAATTAATACGAATTGTTAAACAAAACCGAAGACAGTTAAGTGACGTAATTTTTAACTACACAGGCGTCCATACTTTTGTTACCACAGATTTCTATACGGTTAAAATATTTTATTATTTATTAGATCATTGCGTTGCAAGAATTTCATTTAGCGCTCATACTGAAATTTCTAAAATCCTCCACTAGTTTGTGGTAATGAAATAAAAGTTCTCAAAGTGGAATATTACGTAGCTAAGAATTAACGTAAACTGTCGTAAATCACCTACGATCCATCGATACCAACCAAGTTAATACATTTCTACAAATTATACAAATATTTTATCGTCCATTTAGCAACGCGTTTCACACGAATCACAATAAATTTGCACAAGCATATCGATTTCGCGACTAATTCACAGCTTGAATTTCCAAGGCTGTTTAACATCTGCAAACACGCGATCATCCATAGATATCAGGTTTTTATGTAACACCGAGCTACCGACATGCGTCGCGTCACTACACTTGCGAACAAACACACTGGTAGCTTTGATCGACACGATAACTGCGACATTGCCTTCCCTCAAAGCGGAGAATCTTGGTCAAAGACGAATCTCCTCTGTTGCATGTCACGCAACATGCGTCGAGAATCGGAAGCGTGTCTCAGGATCGGAAGTCGATCGACCAGATCTCTCATTTCAAATGATTCGATCCTCGGTGATGAGGCAGAAGAGACTCGTCAAAGACTCGGACGTCTGTCCTCGAGAGCCTAATACGGCCTGGCATAAAGTATCGAACTTCAGAATTCAATTTACCTTCACTGGCACAGTAGCATTCCGATCGGTAATGCCTCTGGTATACTGTTTAAGGATATCCCCCTTCGCGCACCAACGGTTTGTCCGCGCGCCAAACAGAACGGCAAGAAGACGAGCAAAAGAGGGGGAGGAGAGAACTGGAGCTCGTGGCCAGGTCGAACAAAACACTCTCACGTACAGCAACTGTCACTGCCACCGGGGCAGCCGGGTGTCTCGTCCCGTGGGACCGGCGAGACGAACACCTTGCGCCCGATCCTGATCCGATGCGACGTCGCGATGACGATTATCATCGATCATCGATCGGTTCGACCCGTTTCCCTCTCTTTCGTTTTATCTCGATACCTAAAGATCACACTGTGCGTACTGTATCACGGTATTCGAAACTGTCCGTCACTTGTCTCCTTCGAAGTCACTCTTAGGTATCAACTGCGATCACACACAATAATAAAGAGATCCAAGGAAAGTGGACGTTCGACGTCGACATACACGATGTAGAAACTTTCGTATACGATACCATGAATCGATGGTATCCACCTGACGGATTCGTTGGACTCGTTCCTCGGCTGAGTCGTTCGGGTGTCACTCGGACGATTCGTTCGCACCGACTACGCGGTCGTTAGGTAATCCCGGGCCTGAAAGCACTGCTTGCTACCACTCCGGCACGCACCTTTCTCCGCCGAGCGTCGAAGAACTAATAAAAGCTGGGACCCAGGTTGAAACTGCGTAGGCCGCTTACTACTCCTTCCACCGCGGCTTCGTCCTATCCCACCGACGTACCGGACCGGGCCCCGAGACAGAGACAGGCAGGAGAGAAGGCACCAACGGACGAACGGACGGACGTACGGACAGACGAACGCGCCACGGATACACGGACGGACGGATGGACGAATGGACGAACGGACTGTAAGAAGCAACGGACATGCGGACTTTAACAGGTATACATACGTCGCGGAGCAACCTGGTAGGGTACCGGCCGGCGCTGATGCTGCTATTACTGCTCGCTGCTCCTGCTGCACGTTGTTGCTCGCTTCTGCGGCTGGTGAACGTCACTCGGTCAAGGTCCCCCACCAAAAACCTGCACAACACCGGGGCATCTCTGTTCTCGGTCTTCGCTACAAGAGAACGTTTGTCCGTGTTTGTCTCTCTGACTCTTTCATTCTCTCTGGTTGGGTGTTCTCTGTGCGTTGATTTGGTCCATGGACAAACGCTATACTTGGCGCGGATCTTGGACATCTTCTCGTTGCGAGGGTGGTAGCGATCGTTTCTCCAACTCGATTCTTCGTTGCACTCATCGTTGGTGAGTTGGCGGGCAAATAAGAGCTGCGGAGGATGACTAGATCGGTGGCTGATGCGCTTGCAAATGGTTGATTATAGAACGTTGTTCGGTGGCGATTGAGACATCGCGGTAGGCGAATCGATTCGCTGCGAATGGAGAATGGTACGGAGAATGGTGATTTAGAAAGTAGAGCTTTCGTGGAATAATTTTAGTCGTCGTTTTCATCGAAACGTTGAATTCTTATGGATGTTTCTAATTTTGAGTGTAAATGTAACGTTCTAAAAAGGTTTTGATAGAAACTTGGATAAAAGATACTTTTTCTTGTCCCAGTATGTGAAACAGTTTTGCTTGAAACGATTTACGCTTTTCCTAAAGCAAAAACAAGATATGTATTTAATAACATTGGAAAATAATTCAATATTACTGGACTTGCCCAGTTTTTCTTACTATTACGAGCTAAACGGCTAATAGAATCGTATGCTGTATAAAAGTAGCTACTCCACGCGCATCGCTCAAACTAACAAGTTATCAACGCTCTGAGCATCCATATTCCGCTTAAGAGGCTCTGAAATGAGAGCATTATTCACAGCAATGGCTCGTTAACAGTCCAACGGAAGACGAACTAACGTGTACACGGATACCCTCCACTATAGAACATAAGTAAGCAGACGAAACTATGCAGAGCTTTCAGGGTATCCTTCACAGTATAGTACTCAAGTACGTACAGTAGCTCATGAAAGTATTCGAACTCCTTAAAAACCTTTCGTGTATACATTATATGAAACATTTTGAAATCTCGTCAGCATTGTAGCGAGATATGCTTATCGTGATTACATTGGTAAAGTTTGAAACGGATCTGATAATGTATATAGAATTTACAAGGTTTAATTTATAAGAATTATGAGTGTTGGAAGCAATATGTATTTATTAGAAGTTACAAGATATTTTTTGGTGATCCTAAAGATCACCACAGTATTTGAACAGCCAATTATTCTCTATATTAGCAAACCACAATATTTACTGACATCATTTCTGGCATTACTGCATGTTTATGACTATTATTTATACTGTATACATACTAATTTTTCACTGAGAGTATATTTCCAATATATCTTGTAACTTTTATATACATTCTCAGATTGATTTTCAATTCTACTATCATAATTACGATAATCGTGTCTCGTCACAGCGCTAACGGACCTAATACATGTATCGTGAAAAATGTTTTGTGACAAGCGTTTGAATACTTTTGCAAGCCACGGCACACCGGAAAGCACGTTATCGTTGCTAACACACCGGTTACAAACCATCGAAACGCTTCTTGACGTACTTGTTAAAAAATTCACCGATCCCTCGATATCGTTTGTCAATTGATTTGTTATAAATTTCAACGGTTAAGGGACGGCCTTATCCCTTGATCCGCGTCAAACTCTACGTGTCGTCTTAATAAATACGGTCGTGAACACGAAAGTAAGCATAAGAACTGGCAAACAGGCAACAGAGCAAAGAGATGGGGAGGCGAGTCGCGAGAAGAGAAGAAAATTGTGTGCATCGCTAAGTATCAAGGGTGTGCAGCCGACAGAGAACAGACAGAGTACAATTACAGGTGATTGAGGATCGGTCTTGTTACTATTTTGCTTGATTTCTGCGAGTAGTTAGCCGTGGATCCGTCCGCGGGCCAATCACAATGTCGAGCTGTTAGCGAGCCGAGAGTATTATGATTGGCGTAATCATCGCATGGGCGAATCAACGCCGACCAGGTATATAAATAATTGAGCTTTAAAGTCGATCCGCTATGTTACGTAGGGTCTACTTGATGAAGAATCAAGTGCTGTGATAGCGATGGAATTCAGTATATTGCAAGTAGGTTGAATCCAATTGTAAAGCTTCTGGCACCTTGCGAGTACTTTGAATTAAATGTAATACTTTTACGTAATTACGTCGAAATTATAGAGATTCGGTAGAGATTTTATAAGTATTGGCTCGTTTCATAAGCTTTATTCTCTTTTTATTAATTAACTTCGATAAAGTATTATTTTTATCATAGAAGATACAATTATTTATTAGAATCAAATAAAAAGGAACTTTAAATCCATAAAATTACTGTTAGGTGAGCTTTAATGTAACTGAAGCTTCTAAACAGTTATATGTACTTTACGCGGATTTCCTAAATAGAAAGTCAACCAAGCACTAAACATGCCCAAGGGTACTTAACTTCACCACTGGAACCAGTCTTTCCTGTATGATAGTGCTCTTTTACTGATGTAATCAGAATGTTCCAGAAAGTAAATATTTCGACTGATCATCATGTTGCTTCGATATTTTGATTTCAGCTATCAATAACTTTAAATATCAAAGATTTTCTATTAGAAAAGTTTTGTATATTGAAGAAGTAATTAAATTACATCAATATCTTATTCTCTTTAAACATACACATAAGTATTATTGTATCATTAAATTAGAATATAAAGAAGGATATTTATAGCTTCTTGCGTTTTACTTACTATAAGCGAAACTTCTTATTTAGAGTCACTGAAGATGACAAATATAATAACAATTTTGAAAAATACAAATTAATTTTCATAGTTGGATCGTAACTGTGCAATATTTTGAGTTGTTGCATAATTTTGGAATGCTTCGTTTCTACTCGTAACACTTCTATCTATAGTGATAAAATCGCAGAATTTACGATAGCGAGGAACAATCTTCCTATCTACTTCCATTGCGAATACGTCGACCTTGAACTTACCACATTATTTCCAGCGCTAATGAAGAGTCAGACTTTTAGTGATCTCATAGTGGACAGACGTCTCTAATTGGTCCCGACAGCTAGCAACTCCGGAACGAGCAAACCATGTTTAGTACTGAGAACTTATTTTCACTTTCTACCGGTGCGGTGGCTAAGTAGAACATACGGGGATGCATGTGATTGTATGCGTGTACAGTCAGATCGCGTCTCGCTGCATTCGAAACGCGTTTCGAGTTTGTCCCACTGTTTTGGACGATCTAGGCATAGCTTCATCGATAAAAAATGAGGTTTTTCGAAGAGTTTAAGATTGAAAAATGAGGGAGTGAGTGAGTGACAGAGAGAGAGAGAGGATTCATGATCTGAGTTCTGGATCTTTTAATCAATCGACTAAAAGTTTACTATAACAAATACATATTCATTCTTTTAAATTTATAAACTATACGTGTGGAATCTATCGTACAATAATATTCAGCATAATCTATGATAATCTATGTATATGATAAATGTGAATGCACTGGTATAATGCGCATCGCTAAATCTTAATGGTAACTATAAAAAATGGTGCCACTTTAGTCTTTCTTATTCTTTAGAGGTATCTAACAAATCTATGATCAAAATGCTAGCATAGTTTTTCAATCAAATACTTTTGATACTTTATGCTGTGCAAAGTGATTTCCTCTCTTTCTGTTAAGATACCTGTTTCTTCATAAATTTTCCAATTCGGAATATATTAGTCTGTGTCCAGTATGGCTCTTTGCTTCTCGTCCTGACATCTGTCTATCACTTTTAATTTAATGCAACATATCCATACAAATTTTGTTCAAATATGGTTCTTAGATTTTTGTTTTGTCATCTTCCTATCTTTATGCCGGTATACTTAATATTCACATAAGTTTTGTTTAAGTATGGTTTTTAATTTTTGATTTTGCCATTTTTCTGTTCTTTCCACGTTGATCTGCTATATTCGTAAGAGTGTTGTCTAAATACTTTCGTGAGTCATTGCGTGTGGGACCATAGAACAGTGAGAGCTAATACTCAGCCTTCTCCCTCTTATCACTCGCATATGCACATTGGAAATTTCATTTTTTCTCGGTGAAGCAGTAAGTCGGGTACCTTGTGACATAACCATGCGGCAGGCTCGGTGGGTGTTCTATGTACGATTGTCTCGATGCCACGTTGCGTCAGTTCAATGCGTCCGTATGACAGATGTGACAGATCTATAAGGTAACCTGCCGTCGAACAGTTTACTTTACGACTTCGTCGGCCGCGTATGACTAATTACCAGCGCACGAGCCGGCAAATTAAACGGTTCACCTTTTTGTCGCCGCGCTGCGAGAACGTGACTGCCGCAACGAACACTCGTCGACCGCTTGAAAGTGACTCTGGCGAATTGTTACGTAGCAGCATTTGCGTAGATCAAAACTGACCTGAATTGTGTTTGTTGTTTTGTTGCTCGGCACTCGGTAGCTTGACGAAGTGTTAAGTACGTTTTTCAGTCTTGTTAGAAGCTTCTATTTCTTCTGTGTTTCATTTTAACGATTGGGTTTGTATGCATTATACATAGGTAGGTTTGAGTACTTTATTTGGTCAACCTTGTCATTATTCTCGTGGCAATTTTTAATCCAATTGCTCTCCACACGTTGCATGTAATGGGATTATGTAGCGCGTAATGCTAGAGTCGAAGAGAAAAACTTCGGTATGTGTAAAAGGGAACGTGACTGAGTCAGAGCGACCTATTTGTTCATTAAAATTCGTATTTATCCATTATTCTATTATCTTTCACTGCGGTGATATGTAAATTTCAAGTAACCCTCATTTTGTTATAATATTTGGTATATATACCATATTGATTACGTGTATGAGGAAAATATTTGAAGCGCCACGAATTTTAACATTAAAACTATCGGAGTCATTGGATTGATCGGTTCAAAAATTTTCATAGAAATTTTATAAATTTAATAACAGTGTATTTTTGTTTGTTTAAACGACTTTTGTAAAATATATGGACTGCGTTATATATATTTTCATACGCCTCTCATTTCGATTTCTGTGACACAAATTATAGATTGTAATCGTTAACAGTTCCAATGTTAATAAGTTTTGCAATTAGTGTGAATTTTTAATGCGAGCGACTGAGTTTCTGGCCTTCACGAAGAACCAAACTAATCGATGAACTGCAAATGCAAGTCTTTTTCTTCCATCATCGTATAATGTGCTACGTTACAAGCCTATATGCAATATGCAATCTAATATTTTCATATCTGAAAGAACGCAGTTTAATGATTTAAGGAAGTATTGTATCAATAAATATCAACAGGTTTTGTAAAATATTTTGTGCAATAATCTCCTCACGGAGGTAAAAACTGCGTTAATAAAAACAAATGACATTGACTTTTCTTTCTCCATTGTCTTATCCATATCGATCTTGCATCGACCTATTCGTCTCAATGAAGAACCTTATTGACGTTTCCTTTGACTCGATTAGAGAAAGTGTACGAGCAACGACATTCACGACTCTTCGGCTCATGTCATCGATAGCATTACCTTCGTGTTCTCTGGACTCGTCGCTCGTTCGT
The DNA here is from genome assembly GCA_014737365.1 of Bombus soroeensis. Taxonomy (NCBI): domain Eukaryota; kingdom Metazoa; phylum Arthropoda; class Insecta; order Hymenoptera; family Apidae; genus Bombus; species Bombus soroeensis. Next base: position 356,116 of record JACXIL010000019.1, on the reverse strand, counting down.
TTTTAAACTAACGTGTATCTAACCTAACGACGCGATCAGTTTGTCCAAGGATTACGCGAATACCGACCTGTTAGAATGTTTATGTGCGAAAGAACGAGTAGAATGTACTTCAAAGGCCAGGATATTAAATCAGCTGATCCATAATCAACGGCTTGAATTGTTCGGGCATTTTATCGGATTAGTTAATGAAACCGACGGGTGTCATTCCCATTCAGCCGCGTAACACGATGACTCTACTTATTTCACTGAAAAATTCAAGATTTATCGCGATGAAAACACGATCGAGCGTTTGTACATTGTTGCGAAGCTGCGAAAATATTAGTGCTACTCCGGTTATTATTATTGATAGATAGACTGCAGATATTTATGCAAATTCATATTATTAAGAAGATAACTAAAAAGATAGAATCTGGGTAGATTATTGTTTTTATCGTTAGATATTATTGAATAATTTTATATAGTTCTGCATACTGTGCATTTTTACACTTTCAAATTTCACATAAATATATAAAAATTCATAATCCAAAAATAACTTTGACATTAATAAGACAGGCTGTGAAAACTCGGCTCTAGAATATTTAAGAAATACCTTCGACTTCTATTATTAATTTATCGAATCGATGTGATTTGGAAATGTTTTCAATTTTTGTTGCGACTTTTACTTTAATCTTATGTTACGTTTAACTGCAATTGCATACAAATTTTTAACGGAAACAGAAGAGAAACATGAAATAAAATAAAAAGGAATTGAAAGGGCATGAAAAACGAAAAAGTAACAAGTTTAATAAAAAAAAAAAAAAAAAAAAGAACCTTCAGACGGAAATATGCACACGCTGAGAACGAACGCAAGAATTATGTTCTCAATAATGATCGTTGTAAATCACAAAGAGCATGTCCTCCTTTCGATTCATATTCCCATGGAACGTGCAACAAGCTTCTCCAGGATCTTATTAATAACGACGATTTAACCGCAGCGTTATCGTTTGTACAGTTGCGAATGTTTACCGTGTCTTTTGAAACTGTGAAGTTGTAGGCAAATATTCACGTGCTCCGAGATCGAGTGCACCCGACCTTACGGTGAAATTTGTTTGCATTCGCATCCTGCAAATCATTCCGTAAACCTTCGATCTTCCTATTATAGATTACTATAATTCATTTCTAAAGATACAATTAAATATATTTTTAAATTAAGAACGCCAGTGTTGTATATTCTTCGTACCTTCTTCCTTTCGTCTTCTGTCTTCTTTTTATCTTTTCTTTTTTTTTTTTTTTTAAAGATGTGTGGACGTTTATAAAAGATTTAAGAGGTAAGAATCGAAAGTAGAATTTATGACAATTGTAAAATACAGGCTCAGGCTCATCGATCACGAACGAAATCTTTCTATTGCGTGCTAATCGGTCTAAAACCAACCTGCGTTGTAACTCAGAAACAGCAGGAGTGTCTGGTATCGATAAAAAGAATTATAGCAGGTCGTTTGAAACGAATAGAAAGGAGAATCAAAGAAACTGGCTGAGAAATGTTAGATTGTTGCATAATAAATGTCGCTATTCGGCGAAGTCTTGTTTCAATTATTTGAAAATTATAAAATTAATATTGTTTCTATTTATGCATTACTTTGTTTAGGATATTTTTGTCTATTATTCCTGTTACTAGTTTTATCATTTTCTTAAGACAACGATATTTCATTTTTTTCAAAGTGTAGCTAATATGCAGATGATTTTTGGAACATTTTCCTTTCCGAAGAAATCTTACTTTCGTTGAAAAATTCCATTTTATAATAAATTATACTTAATGATATCGTGCAACTCTAGAAACAAAATTTATTTTATATCCGCCTGTATTGCATTACCGCGAATTTTCGATTTTGCGAAAAAGATGATTCGTTGGTCAACAAAATTATCTTTTCTTATGCATCACTTTTATCGCATAAATTCTTGGTAAACTCAACCAACAACTCGAACGAAACATTTCCACCGGCAATTACGAAGACACGATAAATTAACCTTTTCGGGAATGTAGCTCGAAAAACTCATTAAGTCTTCTTTGGTGGAAGAAACAAAAATTAAAAAGCTATATTTATTTCAGGATCTATCATCAATCACGTGTTTCACCCTGAGCCCACTGTCTTCCAGTTTCTTTGCGTTCTTTCGTACAAAATGACATCTGACCCTGTCATGACCTATGTCCTTCCTCCTCCAGATCCTACGATTCAATTTACGGAGCTGAAGCGAAGGCCACGAGTTCCGATCTCTCAAGGCTACCAGTTGTTCGATATCTCATTCTTCTTTTTTATTTTTTTTTAGAAATACTATAATAAAGTTAAATTACGTTTGCAATAATCCAAGAAGAAATTTATACTTATATCTATAAGAAATGCTTTTCGAATAAAGTATTTGTTTCATATTTATTTGCCTACATTGTATATATTGTAACTTTTAGTACACAATATATTTTTTGAGAATGCAAAATTAAACATTAGCTTTATACATTCAAATAAAGCTTTGACCATACGTAATTCCTGCAAAACATCATTCTATTTAATTAAAGTAATATACACGTAATTCTATGCACTTCTCTAGTAGCTAACTGCTTTTATTATAACAAATCTATAAGAATTAAGAGATAAAAATGAACGTCTGGATAAAAAGTCCAAATTATTGCCAAATGTTCATTTCATAATTCCTATTGATATCAATCTAGTACTCCTATTATCATCATCTATTGGTTCCATAATTCTATCGATCATCTATTACTTTTATAGTCCCTATTAAGAACGAAAATTAAAATCTAGAGAAGACGATCGCTTACTATTTCTAACAATAGGTTATAGTTGGATGAATGGCCTTGAGCAACCAAAACTAGGGGCCTCTGCTGTAGCGCACGACGTTAAAGCTGATCGAACAACCTCATCCTAGTGGATGTCCCTCCCAGTATCTCGGTTTCGGATCGCGTCTTTATCGAAATGTGTTTAATCACGATACTGGAAGCCGACAGTCGTGTCAGCAGCGGCCGGAATAATTTTGACAGGCTAAAAGTGGCTTAAAAGGCTTCGCCCAGTGACGGGATGGGGTGGAAAAGAGTCCCTCGTCCTATAATTAACCACTTGGATCTTCGAGAGCATTGTCATTAAGATTTCGCGCAAACCGCAGCCATCAAACGCGTATAATTAGTAAACCATGCAAATAAACGTAGGACACGTAGAAAAAATAAAAAATCTTAAATTTAATCGTACAATAACGTAGAATGTTAAATTTTCTGTAGTGCAAAATATATTTGTTCGTTTCTTTAATACATGGGACAAACCATCTAGTGTATATGAAAAGTAAAAGGTATAATAAGCATTATGATAGAGAAATATAGGGATACAAAACTAGGAATATGATATAAATTGTTCTAGATCTCCGTTTATAGCCGAATTTTATAGCAAGCTTTATAAAATTTTACAGGATTTATAGACAAAGTGGTTATATAACAATAAATACAGGATGTTCATCGAACAATATAATGTCTGAATTATATATTTGAGAATGGAATAACAAGATCTTTAAATGACAACTCATATAAATTTAAACCTTTTATAAATCCTAAATCTGGAACGACACGATTTTTAGCAACACAAACCCAATTAACCCGCGTCAGGGACTTGTACAAAACAAAATAAATAAATCACGAATCCCACCATAATATAATAAATATTGCAATAGTTTTTGTAAGATTTTCTACGAAATTCAATATTATGAAACCTGATATTTAATGGCTTAAAATAGAAGCCATCCACTTAATTTGTATCGCATTCATTGTAATCGGAGGATGAATTTCGACGATGATGTTACGCCACGGTTAGGATACACGCGGATACCGGATTCTGTAGCTATTTATACGAACGATAAATCAATTTCGACTGATTCGACGAATTCGGATGCCGTGGGTAGGTCGATTTGCATTGGACCAATGCTGGACACTAATCGATGCGCCTATGCAAATCGGGTGTTGACACTGCGAAGGTTCGTAGGCGTTTTTGTGAAATACGTGAAACTAGAGGACGAGGTGTTGCACAACGCGATCATTACCAATGACGAATGGACCATATTTTCTAAAATGTTTTACGTTTAGGACGTATACGAGGACAACGATTTTAATTGGAATCTTATGAAATATTTAAATGCCGAGCTTCCTGCTTGTGCCTGAAATAATAATTTGGGGAAGAAATATATAAATATTTATGCAAATGATTTATTTATTTTAATATTAGCAGGATGAAACAAATCTCTGCTTCGCTCTTTTAGTATAAATTCTCAGACTAATAATCATATTTATTTAGTTCACAATCATGAAATATTTTTAATCGTTTCTTTGTGTTTCTTTCGTTATTTAGTTTAAATTTTTAACTGCAAGTATTGTAAGTAAATAGTAAGTATTGGAAAAAAGAAAAACACATACTACGAGGAAGGTTGACACATCGTTAAATTTCCGTAGAAAAAAATCGATAAACGGAAATGTAGAAACTATTCAAGGCCTCGAATGTCTTTCTAGTTAATACTAACGCATATTTTTTAATAGAGGCAAGGAAACGTCGTTAAACCAACATGCAATTATAAATCGTTTGAAACTTTTCCGCATTCTAATTACATCTAATTAACGTGCCTTCCTATTCGAAGAAGCAAAAGTTTCTGCATTCCTTACAAGTTTCTACTCTTTGTGTTCTCGAGGAATTACCTAAGTAAATATACAAATTTGGCCACATCCATTCAAATACTATTTAATCATTCCGTTTCTACGATGATCGTTTAGATTTATAGATTTATGATTTACGAAACAGGGGACATGAAACGAAATATTGTTATTAACAGAGATTTATGAGACGGTTATGTTAATCATATTATGTAGAATCATAGGAAAGTTTTACTTTATTTCTAAAGAATTTTTACACGATTCTAAATGTCAAAATGTTCGTATAAATTGCTCACATTTGTTTCGATATAATAGGCAGCACAAGATTGTAGACGCAAATTTATCGTCCTTAAATAATTTTAAGAACGAAAGGATCTAACCAAACCAAAATTTCCCCACATACAGCGATGAGAACATAAAGTTTAAGATAGATACACTATGAATTTTATTAACCTTTGTATTAAAGATTGTTCACCATATCGGTAACAGTCATTATTCTACGGTATATGTTACACTTACTCATCGCTCTCGTTGATATAAGTCCATTTGGTAAAATGACGTTATCCTTTTATGAACTATCCTTTTTTCGCCACTGTATCTACTCACAGCTGTTGTCAAATATAATTTCGTAAGATTATGGCATTCTTTCCTATCATTTACCTTGCCAACTTTCTTCTTACCACTATATAGCACTGTTTAAATGATACAAATAGCATCATTTCAGCAGAAACAGACGAGGACGCAGTCGCATAAAGAGGACCACGAACGAGCGTCCGTCACACGCGTCAAAAATCCATTGTACGACACTTTATCGATCTAACGGGTCAGCAGTCGTTTCGCTCCCAACTATTCGCGGCATAATATGAATAAAATTTTCCCTCGGCAATAAACAACGTCTTAATGGCCAGCCGCTTGTGGTCCCAGCCACGATAGTCCATACTACACGCAGAATTATTCTCGGCCAGTACCGCGAGACTCTGAGCATTATCAAGCATCCTGGTGGACAGCTGTGACCGCGACCGGTCGAAGTGGCCGCCGCGTGTTCTCGACGCGAGCAGCACGCGAAATAAGAAACGCGCCGCGGTATTATTTGCGAGCAAAGCAAGTACAGAGTCCAGAGTCCAGGTGAAACAAGCGTCTCAGCTCGTCTCTCGCGTCGCAAGAAAAGAACCGCGCTGGAAATTATGCAGCAGACTACGTCGTGAGCTCGTCTTCGTATGTTTTATCGCCTACTAGTAATCACTATACTAGGATATCTGCGGTGTACGGTAACGAGAGTTCAAGGGTTTTGGTGCTATAGCAGATCCTTGTTGTTCCTTTTTATTTATTTACTTATTTGTTGTCTCTTTAGCTTATGGCCAAGATCCTTTAGGTGTTCTTAGCATTAGAATACAATTGGAGGCTTGTAACAGTCGTTGTGCAGTATAACATTTATGGAATGCCGTAGCACATGAACGCGATATAGCGAGGTTGGAAAATCAGTAATTAAAGTTTAGGACTTTTGACGATTGCAATAATTAATAACTACCTAGAATCTCGTTTAGAGCTGTACGATGTTAATTTAGGATCAGTTGTTTCTTTGTAGTATATCTAGCAAAAATTGTCTTCTTGCAAAGGAAGATAATTAGTAACTCGTTGAAGTACCGCAGGTGTTTTTAAGAAAACTAATAATGATTTAATTATCTTGTCCAATTAAATAGTTCCGTCAGGTTAATCCTTTAATATGCAACAATTTTTTTCTAAAACAAAAATTGCGCCGCTACAATTATCTAAGTAACATTGCTGACGTACCTGTTGCGTAAATACGCAATATAAAAATAAAAGAAAAAGACCAATGGAAATGAAAGAAGGTCAAAAAGACACACACTCCGATAAAAAACACAAGATGTAATGTACAACGTGTTGGACCAAACATTACAATAAACTTCTACAGTTCTGATGAAAAAAACTATTTAATTTCAGAGGTAGAGCAGCCGTATTTTTTCACTACGAGGTGTTACATAAATTTTATTTGCGTTAGTCGTCTATGCAGTTTAGTATCATAACCCGTGCCCATCCTAAAATTGTTTAGAGAGACACGTTGGTCGAAGAAGGGGGCGGTCTCAGCCAGCGGCGAAAGAAGGAAGCAGCCATCGATGAGAGAGCAAATTATCCGTTGAATTTCCATTAATAATGAATATTTCAGGATAATGTTCAACAGCCCTGATCCTCGGTGGAGGATCGTTAAATCGCGAGCGAGCCTAGGAGAGCGGCATACCGAACCGGTGAACCGGTAGCCCGGTATCGGTTCGCTTTCTACCGAGAATTTAATAACGGTCAACCGGACCCCGTGGAGCAGAACGCGCTCATTATGCGCCGCGAAATTGTTCCCATGAAAATTAAATGGAGCCGGTTACCGACGATAGGTGACGTTAGTCGACGCTTAAATAAGACCAATGCCCCGAGACCAAAGATGCGTCACGGACTTTTTGACGGACTCGAGACTCGCCACTTTACGATCGTCTCGCGGCCCTTGCTGGCAAAAATCCGACCTTTCGTCTTCGACGCGAACTACGAGCTACGGTTGCCAAGGGAATAACGCGGATAGTAGGAAACGATCCGCCTTCTGTACGGGATTCGAGGAATTTATGGTGAAATTCTTATTATTAAAGTTAAGCGAAGTACTTTAAAAAGTTGGAGAGATGACGAGTGGAATGGAACAAGGAGCAAAAGAATTACTGTGCTTGATCCTGTTTTCACATGCAGATGTACACATGTATACACTGCAGTTTATAAGCAGAACTTTATACGAATTACGATTTATTTGTAGACTGTATATTTTCATATGTAAATTTCTATTTTCGATGCAATTAAAATGCATTTAAAATGCAATTTAAAAAGATAAAATCCACGCAGAAATTTGTGTCATTAGATATCGCAACGAGCAAGTACACTATTTTATATATTTTTATATACTATGCGATTATTATATACTATGTCCTGTACATTTTTGCAACTTTTCACGCGGTCCATCCCGTAGCAATCAGTTCTCTTCGGTACGTAGGTCAGGGTGGTCGCCTATGTATTCACATTAAAAAAAGAGTCTTTAATTAAGAAAAATTAAGGGAAGAATATTAAAAAGAAAGGAGAGAGTATACGTGTTAATATTCGTTCGTTAGTCATCCTTCGCACCCAAAAACAGTAATACCTCGCACTCGTGTGTGTTCTTTGGGATTGTTGGTCCGCCTTTAATTATCGGCTGCTTCATTCGGTAGTAAAAAAGCTAAGATACTTGAAAGCTGGCGCGTACAGGGACGTAATAACGAGCAACGAAAGGGGCTACCGGCTCGTCGTCGGCTTCGCCTTGAAGAAGATTCCACCAGCGGTGGCTTCGATCTAGCCTACCCACGCAAAAATAAAAAGGGAAAGCTTCCCCTACCTTGGTCGTACAAATGGCGTCCAGGTGTGTAACTACGGTAACGGCACGCCGGCCAGTAGGAGAATACGGAATGCGTACGGGGGCCGTGTGGTACGCACGCAGGGGGTTAAAGTCGAACGAGCTAGGTATGCGGACTGCTACAGACATGTAACTGCCGTGGGGGCTTGGTTTTTGCGCCGCTACGGAGTTACTGCTACAAGAAAATAACATCATTACACCCATAAGGCCGGTGCACCGGCCGTACGATCCGCTCCGGCATTCACCGATACGCTTAGAGACACGCGCTCGACGTTTTCACGGAAGTACACACGCGACGGATTTGTGTGTAACAAGGGCGAGTACGCCGAGGAAGGACACGATGATAAGATGTTGAACAGCTTTTAAGGTTACGGTGGTTTTTCTGCTACACGATGGGGGAGGGTAGTTTTTGGAATTCTCCTTTTGTGTAACGAGGAAGGAAGTAAAGTACATTTACATGTAATAGACAGGTGTTTCGTTAATAATTTTGCTGATCAGTATTGTGTGTCTTATTGTAAAAAGCAGAGATTCGAAATGACATTTATTTTGAACATTCTTGGGGGAAAAGTCGGGGGGTAAAAATGAATTTTTGTTTCAATAGAAGCCAGCTATCGATCAATCTAAAAGAAATTGCTCGAAAGATGAAATGATTAAAGAATATTAATTCGTAATTTTGGTTACGAATTACCATTGTGAATGACGAACATTTTTCTTGGTTATCAGTAATCATTATTGGTGACAGAAATTCAACTTTGCTTACCAGTAGTCAATATAAACGGCCGGAATTTTTTTCCGTTGTCAATAACCATTATCGATGGACCGAACTTTATTTTGCTTACCGATACCGATGACGAAAAATTTTCTTGGTTACTGCTAATCAAATATTAATACAGGTATTAATAAAAATTTTTTATTACGATTTCTTTTATCCTATTCGTCGTTTCATATATTTTGTACCGTCTTTTTTTGCTTAATAAAATATGTACATATTATAATCGTTTTTTTTTTACGTTGTCAATGAATATGTGCTAATTATTAGCAATGTTAGTAACAATTGAAAATAACCGAATGTAATTGGAAAAGTTTTTATAATCGATAATGGTTACTGGTAACGAAAGAAAATTCTGATCATTTACATTCGTTACTGGTAATCAACATTAAATTCTCGTCATCGATAATGATTATCCGTAATTTAAAAAACTAGAATCATTTATAGTAGTTACTCGCAACCAACATTTTTTATGAAATATATCAACTTTTATACCATAACTTTAGAAATTTGTGACAAGGATTCTAATGTCAATCTGTTTACAGGCAATCTGTTTTCTTTCGTATGTGATCCAAGGGTAGCTTTCTACGTAATTATAATAAAATATAAATTGAAAAAGAAGGAGAAAGATACTCAAGTCATACTTTAGTCATTCTACGAAAAAAATAATACATGGTTGATAGAATAATATTACGCAATTGCAGGATGCAAATGAGGTGACTGATTTAATGTACATGACATCATCAAGATGTCTGATCATTAATGCAGATGATAATAAAATAAGGAAATAAAAAGATTTACAGGTTACATTCTTATGCACGTTGATACTTTGCGTACGCCTTTATTAATTAATATTCATAGTTGTATTAATATCTCTTTGATACTCGAGTTCCAACATGCGCATTATTGTATCGATATGAGATAGAATTGCATAAAGTTTAAAAAGAAAAAAGTAGACTCGTTGTATATTGTTAGAAAACTATTTTGAATCTGAACATTCTGTAACACTTAACGTGTTAATGTACAACGAATGGTAATATAAGAAATGTCATGTATAATTTATTAAATTTCTTCGTAGAATCTTTTATAGGAAATTAATACATTTCCCTTGCATCGTGATTTTCTCATTCCACCGTATTTTTTTTTCTTTTTTCTACATCGTCGTTAATTTATTTTAAAAGAACTTCATACATTTCAGGCAGAGTTAATTAGAATTCCCTAATATATCATGAAAGAAACATTTTCTTTGTCAAACTCTTTTCAGAGCCGCATACGACGACGAAATTTGCATATCTTCAGGGTATTGGCGGCGATAACGGAGCTGAATCAAAATACGCGCAACAAAACGGCCAATATCACGCGAAGCGGCTGTGATAATGCATAATGCTTCGCGTATTTATACCAGCCATCATGCTTTAAACGCTGATGATATCTCGGAATATCAATTTCATCGGAATAACGCCGACAGTCTGGCAAAGCAACAAAGTAACCACCCTCGGGCATCTCTTCGTAAAACAGAGGTATTAAGACGAAAAAGAAGAAAAAAGAACGCTACTTCTGCTTCATCTGATCATTAGACAGACATGTGTATAATGCAGAGAAGATTACAGATCAGGAGTTATTTGAAAAATTGAAATTTAACTTCGATTTCTAGATTTTTTTATTTCGAAGCGTTCAAACTTCAACAGACATTTTCTCATCGTACAATGAGAATTAATCCACATACACATGTATGTACATATACGTACACTCATATTGCAATTGTTTAAAAACGATAAAATACATGTGCAAGCCGCTACATTGGGTTCCAGCAGAACGACCATACTGATTTTTGATGTACCGTTGAAACCCATTCATTTATTTGATCATTTACTTGGCTATTTATTAGAAATTTCAATTGAATTCAATTTTATAAAAGTAAATTGAATGTTACAAGCAAGTAGAATAGAGAGAAACGTTTCGGCCACATTGCTATGAGGTGTATATTAAACGTGTTGGTTTATTAAAGAGACGAGTGATAAAATTGTAATAGTCAGTGTATATCAAAATTACTTTAAATACAGGTACAGAGATATCGTATGTCGGTCGTAATCGTCGCTCGCTCGTATGATTCGCTATAATGATCGTCCTAGAGAGCATTTTCGTCTATTTGTATCGACCGGTGGTATCACAAAAAGTTCAAACGTAACTCCGGTTGACGATTACAAATAACGGCGATAATGCTTTGTCCGGAGCTTATTTACCTTTAAACCTAGCAAACCGAAACAACGTTGGCACTCCAAGGCACAACAATATGAATCTCTCCCGATTCGAATCTTCCATTGACTCATGTGCCGCTGCAGCTAAATTCGTGACTTTATTATTTAGTCACTAAAGGGGATATGAGCCATAGTGTCTCGTTCTACTTCACGTGTTCGATAGATACGCTCAAGAATTTATTTCCCTATAATACATCGATATTGTAAGATTTTTATGTTATTACGAAACGTTATTCTTCTTACAAAATTTATCGCTATTCCGGCTATAACTCATAGATAACAAAATCACGTGTTGCCGAAGGAACGAGCCGGAAGGGAGCATCAAGCAACGACACGCTGCGCTGTAGGGGGAAGATATAAGAGGATCCGGTCGGTGGAGCTGATTAATCGTAATTCTAATTCCCCTTAAAGAGCATCGCGAAACGCGCGAACGAATTTGCTGTTCTTGCTATCCGACGCATCTTCCCCTTGAGGGAGCAACAAAACCTCGCGGAAATGAACGTCCCGGAGTATCAGTTTCACGGTGCGAGCATGGCAAATGACGTAAAATGGATAAACGCCTCGTGACGTTGCAAGATGCGCCGCACGGTCCAGCGAAAGAAGAAGCAACGAGTTTGCCCGTCCCGAGAAAAGATGAAAATAAAAGAAAGGTAATACGAGAAACGCAGACACAGAGAAAATGTTGCAGAGGCCTCCGACAACGTATCCTGGTATTCTATCAACCTCGGGCAGGATGTGCACCTGTATTACCAACGGATTGTAAAATCACGCAATACGAGCAGCTCGTAACAACACATAAATCAGAAGCTAATTAAAGTCCGGTGTGATTAGTTAGGAACTAAGCGCTTCTAAAACAATTCCATCACCTTTGCACCGATCTACTTTAGTTTCTGTCAGACACTTTCGTTTCGTTGGGATTCAATCATTGGTGTGTTCCTTCTTCTCTCTATTTCTTTTTTTTTATCGCTTATTAGTTAAAGTAACTGGCCATTGTTAGATCGTTTATCAAATATGTGATGGTATTTGTCAGTGAGTCGTACGAGAGGATATCACCTGTTATATGACGATCTTCGAGGGATAAATTATTGTTACGGTGGTTGCGTGTTTGTTCTCCTTCTGCCTTTTTCATAGATAATTAGTTTGTGTTTCGGCTAATCATTATTACGTCACTTAGCGAATACATATCGACGTACGTACTAAACTTATTAATAATCTTTCAAGGGTATACGATGGTTGTGTTGCTCTAGGTCTGAGAAAGATATAGCTACTATGTACATTGTTCGAAACTATCAAGGGAAATTACAAAAATTATGAAGACCTTTTCATTCGTGTAGTGTTCCATGCTTCTCCAATGCAATTAAACGTAATTTTACTAATTCATCGACTCTCGCGGTTTCACTACAACAAACTTTTCTTTCTGCATAAGAATCTCGAATTTTGGATTCCAAGTAAAATTGTCATCCTATCCAGAGTATAAAGAACTGAACAAAATCCCTCGCTTGCTCTCAACATCCAGCGTGGCATTTAGAAAACCAGTGTTTCCAAAAGTAGCTCCCGCGCTACACGATGTCATCTTTTTCAGGCTGCAATTAAATCTCACCGAATTCCCACAGTTCCGGCGGCGAGTTAGCAGACCACCCTGGACACCTTCGGATCAAAATCACCCGAAAGGTTTCTTCCTTTCCAATAAAGACTCGCCGTGTTCCGCCACAGTGACTCCAACATGCGTGACGCCCATTTACAGAATTTCTTTAGTTTCGACCAAAGTGGAACGACCAAGCTTCTTCACACGATTCCGTGCTCCGTATGTATGTATATACGCAAACTCGAGGCCGGTGCTCCACGTGTGCCACGCTCTTTTTCCCATAGCCGATCGTCCTTGCGTAGTGGCTTTCGATAGTGGCGAATACTCACACCGGCATGTAATGGTACCATCTGAAAGTACAGGTCTCAGCGCTAAGCCTTACCTACATTACGTATGAGACAAGAGGAGCCTACCACCGCGATACAATGAGGCACTGGGAGGCGTTATAAAGGGCTCTGTGTAGTTATTAGAGGTTATGACGGCGGTAATATCTCACTCAGCAGGCTCCTCTGTAATGTTATGGCCAGGCCCTCTTTCACGTTTCCCCTTTGCTAAACCCCTTATACCCCTTCGCCTACCGTCGATCTCCTTTTCTACTTCTCCTCCCTTTTCTTTCCTCTCTTCCTGCCTTCGCTTCTTTCCTCCTTTTCGCGTTTTCTGCTTTTTATTTCTCTCTTCTTTCTTTCCTCCTTCCTCCACTTTTTTTTTTGCCCGTTTGACCGACTAACTCTTGAAGTCTTTATACTCTGAGAACTTGAAAGGGCTATGGCATACTTTGATTTTATTTACTTGACAAGCCGACTACCATGCAGATCGTGGTTTATTTGGAAATTTGAGGGTGTCTTATCTGTTTCAATTCGTTGTTTTATTACCGGAGCAAAATATTATTTTTGTAATTTTTAGATAAGAACCAACGTAAATAGCTCGTTTGTTTTTTACGACAAGAGAAACGTTTAACGTACAAGTTAAATCATTTTGGAGCAGAAGTAACGTGGCGGAAAAGTCAGAACCATGATCTTTAAAGAGCTCCGAGCATCAATGATAGTATTAATTTATTTCAAAAGAACATTATTATTTTAAAATACAGATAGCTTTCTGTATTTGGAATTGCACAATATCTGTGATTTTGCGTTAAAAAAAGGTTAATCTCTATTATCGAAGTTTAACTTTATATAGATACCACTGCAAAATTCTGTGTTTCCTCTATCCCATTTTTTTAAACACATTAACTTTCGAATTTTTCATTTTGCAAGAGCATAGGGAGGCAATATGTAAACCTGCATAGTTCTAGTGAGCTGGAAGAAATCCTATAATCGGGCAATACTACTACCAGTCGGGGCGTCAGTAGTATCAGAAAATTTTGATCAGGCGTAAGGTTACCGCGGCGTAAGGTCGATTAGCACGAAAATAAGCAGATAATTTTTCGTCGTATAAAACAACGCCACGGTACAGCGTCAAATGTTATTCACAAAACTCTAACAAGCGTAATAATTTTCTCGATTCTTTCGCATACCGCGAGGGCAAAAAATTTCACTCGTTTAATACCAGCGAACCGTCATCAGTTCTTTCCATCTCATTACCCCTATTCCTGTCGATAAGAAAGGCCCGGTAAAAAACTATATCATATCGGTAATGCCAGCTGCTTTATTACGAACGTTTCATTTCTGTGACGGCACTCGACAAGCGACTACCACCGCTCAACACCAACTAGCAACCGGACGACGATAACGCAGTGGTTAGCGCCTCAGGTTACGAACGTTCGGGACCCGGGTCGAATTCCGGCGCCCGTAGTGTCCGATTTTTCTTCCACGATCTTAAAACGAGAAGAAAATGCAGCAGTACCCCAGCAGAGCGCCATCTACACCAATAACGGAACATATCTCGGTCTCTACACTACATCCAGCCAGCAGCATCACCTATCACGGATCTACCACTACTACAGTCCACCTCATTTCCATGGGTACGTCGGAACAATCATTCGCCAAACACACTCAACGACGACCGCTTACCGACGCTGTCTTTGGCGGAGCATTTTTTTGCGCGCCACCTCGGCCTGGTAATAACGCGTCCTCGAAATGGAACGAAAAATTTCGCTCGACGAAACCCCGCCCTCTCCGGCCACAAAAACGTTCGACGAAAACGTAGCAACACGCCACGGAAGCGCATTAAACCGAGGGCAATAATAAAGATATGACAAACGCAGCGGATGCGAGAGGAAGAAAGAGAGAGAGAGAGACCAAGTGTGGCTGCGTGATGTACCGTCTTAAATCCGTGAAGGTTAGCCAGGGACTAACGATGCCCGGAGACGGCAATGAACTGTACAAAACTCACTGTGTGCGTTTCCTGTACGGCGTAGGTTCATTAGCGAGAAGCATTCGAAACTCGTTCTGATTCCCTTTCGTGGTGCTCCATCGGTGATTCGTAATCCCCTATCTAATCGCGTATCTCTGCACGGCTTTGAATTATTTCGAAGTCATAGAGATACGGAAGCGCGACGTATGGTACAAAACGACCGAAATCAAATGCTTGCCCGCTAAAACGTAGCATCGTGTATGTTCCAACCTGTACACATATACACGCTCTGTTTTTTTCGGGGCGAATATCACACTCTGATCGAACGTTAGCGTAGCGTTCTGTTAGCCATTCGAATGGACTGGTTATTCCGCTGTGCGGAAGAAACTCACGGTGCATTATTCAAATCCGATGTAGATCGGTATCGGTGGATGTAATTCTAGTGTGGACGCGTGTTTCAGGCCCGTTGTCGGAGCAACACTTAATTTGTCCGTCCACTTGTGCCCTCGCCGCGGGACGTTCATTGGCCGCCGTGTAGCCAAGGATGAAGATTCGAGGGAGAACCGTGAGAGGCCGCGAAGGACGCCAGTGAAAGTGCTCCATGGATCTATTTACTCAACGGGAAATCAGCCTTTGTGTGCAGATTTCTATACCGATCATCTACTATGCAATATTGCCAATATCGTACAACGCTCGAATAGATGAATAAGTGGTATCGCGTACATCGGACGTTTAATTTTAATCGATGCCGAGATTTATGGTAAGTATACATGTGGATATTGTTTGGTACTTGAATGGTATGTTTTGGTATTCGATCATGTGAAACAGATAAGGTGAAGGTATTACTGAGCGTTTATCGTATATACGGCTATTTATCACCCGATGAAATTCTACTAGCCTGTGACAATTTTTTAATCGTCGATTTATGTTTTCCAGTGTCAAAGGTTAATTTTATGTAAAATGTATTTCGTGTGAAAATTATAGCGCCACGTGCCACTTAATCCTAATCGGATATTGTTTGTTATTCTATCGATCATTCGCATTAGATAAGCTGCAAGTAATAGTACGTGTTTATTGCACGCATGTTTATTTATCACCTGGTGAAATTCTACTGGCCTGTGACACATTTTCTAATTGAAATTTCATGTTTTCATGTCTATTTTGACGTAATAGAAGATTTATGTACTCGTGCAGGGATTATAATACAATTTCTGATAATATAAGATTAGGATGTTAGAAGAAATAATAATGAAAATGAAATTGATGAAATCCTCTATATTTCTCTTCGTGAAATGTTGTATTAGCACGGCATTGATTCTCGGTTTTGACTGACAATGTTTATTTTCGATGAGCGCGAAAGGTACTTGCACACCATTATATTGTAGTATTTACGTACCTACATCAACCAGGTCCAAGTACCTACATTAAATTTCACACTATTTTAATGGTATTTTCATATAATTATAAAAATTTAGTACTTGATAAAAAGATGTTTCACTGGAAAATAGATATATTTTCAAATCCTTTTGGTAGCCACTAAATACGTCCAATAGACTTCTTTGATCGTTCGTGGTTTCCTCGCTGATACTCGGCCATGTTCTTCTCACCCAAACACGCCAGTTTAATCGTAATCGTCGATCGTGCCTTGGCGCCATTACCATTGCGATACAGAGGGCGACCACGAGCGTTTCGTGGCCGATTTGCGACACGAAATTTCAGAGTTCTCTTCTGCGGAATATCACTCTGGTCCCCGGACGTGTGTATCACAGAACTGCATCGTGTCGAATCCCGGTTTCGTGCGTGGAGCCACTTCGTCCAAATTACAGGGGATCTCGAAGCGAGCAAATAATCACCGAGTTAGCGTAGCTCGCCAACGTGAATTAGAAAGGTCGATGGAGGTGGATGGGGAAGATCAAAAAGAGACGTGGTGGGGACCAGCGAGACACGGGTCTAATTATTATAAATTAGCGGAGAACACCGCGAGCCTGGACGTTCCGCGATTAGGTTGAGACGCAGACATTAAAGCGTGTATTAAAATGAGCGGACGAAAAAATGTCTGCTCGATCTTAATTTATCCTCTTTATTTCACGTCTTATTATCAAATACGCACCGGAGGGTCGGTTTCATATATCACCCGTCGTGGTTCCTTCGAAATCTCGAAATGAGAGGCCACTTCCAGCGATACGAACGATGGCGAAAAAACGTTATGCCCCTAATGGTTACAAATTACCTGTGAAATTCGGCCAACGACGCCTCGATTTACCATTCCGCGTCAATTACTGACTAAAAGTTTCGTCGTCTACCGACTGGACTTCTGCTCTTCTCATTTTCACTTAAAATATCGTATCTGGTATTTTTGCATTTTTCCAGATACATATATTGAAATATTTCGAATTCCTTGTGTTTTTTAATTTTTTACATGAAAATTGGGCACTGTACAGATTGCTACGAAATAACGATTAAACATTTTAAAGATGACGCAAAGAAAAATAGTGAAACGTGTTATATAATAGTGAAATACTGGATGGGACACGTTAACTAATTACTGAAAACGATGAAGAGTTCTTGACAAAAGAGTTTACGAAGTTACTCGATGAATAGCAAAAAGTCAACGTTACACAAGGGTTGTATAGATTAAATACGTTATACTATGAAAATACGTTATCTTTAAAATTTTTTAAATTTTACTACGTAGGCTGTGCTTTCGAATTCGATGGATACGCAATGGCAAACCTTTACGTCTTTCTTCTAAATACTACCCATATTTTATTTTTATGCAAATTCGAAGAGTGGCATGTCGTGGCTATCATAAAAAGTGGTCGTGATACGAGAAAGAGTTGGGATACACTGTTCTACGATTTATAGAGACTCTGAGCGAATCTCGAAGCTGGCCACGATGATGGAATGGGTCGATTCGAGTCTATATACCCCGACAAGCTCCGTTCTTTCGAGGTTTAGCTATCAGAAATCTGGATTCTCTCCCCTTTCCTCCCTTCCATCCTTCTTTCTCACACTAGTTTCCTCTATCTTTGGTTTGGCGAGGTTCTAATGGTGGCAGAGGATCGTCAATGACGTAGCAGCCGGCGGCACCACTATTGATCTAACTATTCCTCGCAGTGGGCGCTTTTTTTCCCTAGTGGATCTGCCGGCACACCATGGAGAATCGTGAATTACCTTGGGTGGTAAGATTCGTCCCGCGAAGCCGAAGGATCTTCGTTCGTTCGTTCCATCGCAACTCGGCGCTTGCCTTCAGAATTCCAGCTCTCGACCAACGAGATTTCTGCCGTCAATCAAATTGACCCAGTTCGTGCAAGCACGCCGCCTATAACGTGCATATCGGTCGGCTATACGGTGTCGAGGAAACTGCTCAGATACGCGTCAAAGAATCCCCTTCTTTTAAAGGAAGCGCGATGGAATGTACATACATCTCGATATAAAGATGTAACTTTCTTCCTGTATGTTTTCTTTTTTCGTCTTTGGTTAAATGGAAAGAAATTAACTTATCGTCGAACGTGGCAATTTATGTTTTCACGTAAAACTCTTAACAAAATATACTCTCCTTCTAAAAAAATAATTCACGCGTTAAGATAACTCTTAATTTGGAAATAAACAATGTACTATAAGAAAACAAAGGGTAGAGAATCAAAATTCTCCCAACAGAATAAACATTCCCCTTCTAAAAATACGAGGGTCGTCCAGAAAGCACTACCCGTTTACATATAGAAGCCATATAAAACGATGGAATGTAGTTATAGAAGATCACCTAGTTCCATTTATGTATTGACAAAAGTCATGAAAAATGTTTTGTTCAAATATCTAATGTTGTTTTAATATTTTAATATTTATCACACATTTAAAACGACAATGCGAATTGAAAATCCCACCGATCGCGCTTTTATGCATTTCGAAGGCTGAAAAAATTCTTTCAGAAGGAATTCATCGATGAATTACAGCAGTTAACGATAATAGAGTTATGGATGAATTATTGGTAAGATCGTGGGTGCGTGAATTCGATAAGGACAGAGAAGCTATACATAATCGTACGCAACCAGGTCGGCCGCTTCTCATTACAGAGGAGCTCAAGAACGTGTCTACGATTTCATTGCAAATGACATTCGTTGCAGTTTTTGCAAAACTTGAAGAGTTGTTTGGTCGATAATGCTTCGCAAGAAACGATGATTTAAAAGATTGCATAAGGGATAGTTGTATGAATTGGAAGCGTACGACCAAGATATACAAAAACTCGTATAACGTTATGATAAGTGTTCAAATAGAACTGGTGATTGTATTGAAAAATGAGTTAGTATATATATATATATTATATTAATTTTTAAAATGCATTTGTACTGCTGTTATTTAAAGAAGGGGAATTACTTTCTGGACGATCCTCGTACTTTTCCTAGTAGGATATTCTATAGTTAAATATAAAGATGTTTATATTTGTTAGTTAAAAAGTAGCTTTCTTATTGTAATATCTTCTGATGAACCTCTTAAAATCTATTACCAAACATTTATTGAAAAATCTAACAAAACATACCTCCTTCAAAGAATAGTTTTCCTATCAAATTATCTCCTAATAAACCCTTAAAACCTAACACCAAAAACCCAATGTCCCTACAGAAATGTAAGAGGTACTAATTCTAAGGTCAAGTTTCAGTCGTAGATTTTAAGTCTAAATGTCAACTACGAAAGATGTTAAGCTTGGTAATTGGAAAAGTTGACGATATGGGTAAACCAAAGAGAAACGTAACTGGTAGTCGGTCGTAATCCGAAGAGGGCCATGAAAAAATAAATAGATAGAAATAAGAATACACTTTCCTTATTGAATATTATTATTGAATATTCAAAGCAAAACACCCTTAAAATCAATAACTCTGGCGATCGTCGCGACAGAATCCCTCGCTGAAATCTCAATTGCGGTTCGTGCATTACCCGGAACGCGTATCGCATTCCATAATCGCGAATACAATCACGCTGGCGCATCTACATCACCAGAAACATAACTTGGCGAGGCTTGGGCAACTCAAAATTTGTATCGTGTCGTGTCTTCTCGAGGGAACGTTGTCTCCTCTGCCAAACATGTGCACGCCTCGCGTCGTCCCTTCAGACCGGAAAATCGGCTGCATCGTCTTATACCTTCGACCCGTCGATCGTTACACGTGTACACGGTGGATCCAGAGCCGTGGATGACGACGTCTTGAAGCCTGGAAGATGGCCAGGGTACACAGCATTATATACATATGTGGAATGCATGTAGACGCGAAGGAATATGCCTTTGCATGAAGATCTTAAAGGTCTTTCTAGACGTTGTCGGATCCTCCTTTCTCTCTGCTTGGCTTGTCACGATTTCTTGCCGGCTCGATTATTCCCGTCCTCCTTGCATCCTCTTTTTCATCGGTGTCCCCGTCGAATAGATGCTCGTCACAGGCGTAACACGTCTCACTGTTAGACACAACGATGATATTCTTTGCTGGGACGGTGCTTAATTCACTGTGGCGCTCGCCAACTCGATCGCAAGGTGCAATTGCTTGCACCTTGTTCACGTTTTTCACCTGAGCTCCGCGAGCGTATCGTGATTCACTGCTACGTAACGCGCTGTGTATTTAGCTTTCCCACTCATTGTCCGTAATCGTTTGTTTCATGTATGTTTACTCAGTGTTTTTATGCTCGTTTATACGCGATTACAGAAAGAAAGAGATTTTATTAATCTCTTTTTATTTGATCCTTGATTGGTTAATGCAGGATGATGACAATAGTTTATGGTACAGTTGCGAAGAGTAATTCTTCTTTTCCGTGTTTGCAATTTTTACAGCGTACATTCAACGGATAATTCAAAGAGTAGATTAATGGTGATAAAATCGTAATGTCATCAAATCAATTGTAACATCATGTAACGCTACATATTCTGTGTTTGAAATTAATAGTTGTGATTGTGACGAGTTAAATGTAAAGGAGAATCATTATTTACTTATTCATGAAATAATTAACCATGACAATATAAATACTATTTTTCATAATTGCAAAATAGACGAAATTTCAAAACATGACAAATACTACCTTCTATTCTGCACGCTTTCATGCATAATATTTTACACGACATTCGAAATATTATTATAATACAGATCATTAAAGATGAAGATAAAGAACTTAAGAAGCTCGTTATAATATTGTGGTATAATAAACTCTTTCTCTAGCGTATACATTTCGAGAAATATTATAAAAATTGTTTAAAGAAAATCAAGATACGGGTGTCTGATTTTTTTCATAAGGTAAATATTTTCATAGAAAAATGATATAAATAGAGAGTAACTTTTTATGAAAGTAATATTATCTGTTTAAAACAACGTGGATTTCATTATTCAACCTAATATTTAATAAAGTAAAACAACACATCTAATTACATCTCATCTCTTAAATTATATTCATAGAAGTATGAATTTGTACAAGTATCGGCCATCTAATTATGATTCATCGATCAGGCAAATAAGAAAAAAGGCAACGAAAAGACAGAAGGGTAGCCGATAGAGGCGAAGCTGCCACAGCGGGGATCAACGACAGTGAAAGTTCACATGTTGGACACGTCGTGTTCCTCTCTTATGGTACCTTCCGGGTGCTATTGCCGTATTACACAACGTCGTCCGCGTAAAGACGAATAGCGGGCCGTTTAACCGGCTGATTCGAAACGTCCGTCGATCGTGCACGACAGACTGATGTGGACCAACGATCGAGTAGGAAGTTGCTCGAACCAGATTCGAGGCTTACGTGTTCCCTTCTCTAGAAAGAGAAGAGAGACAACGCGGCCAGGAGAGAACGCGCCGTAGCGAACTTTCCCAGATCAAAGTCACCTCGGGTCCCTGGTAATTCGAGCAACGTAATTAACCGTCCAGCAACGACGACCACGAACGACGACAACGACTAAATTCTTGGAACGCCGCACCGCGGCGGCCGGGAAAGTAACAGGACGAATAGATTTAAGCAGCGCAATTAGCGAACGGATATTTCGACGTTGCCAGCGCTAATTGGATCGGGTTGCCGGCTGGGGCTGGAAAAGTTCAACGTTGAGAACAGCCTATGCTCGTGATGATGTATTCGTTCAAGTTTTTGAACGCGGCTCGTGTGAAAATAGGACTAAGCGCAGAGTTGAACAAACGAGAAATGGAAAAATTGAAACAAATGAGTTTCGTTCCTTATACGAATGTACAGTGACGTATGAACAGTATTGGAACACAGAGCACAAACAATTTTTACGAATGTATCATATCGCGCATGCATTTCAAAAGTTCCTCGTAGAAAGCGGGAAATATTTAGAAGTTTAAAAGAGAATGATGTCCTGAACATATAATTGGCAGAAAGAATAGAAGCAAATCGAGGAAACGATAGTTAACGATTACTTTTGTAACTTTTCATCCTCAGCCTTTGAAATTCCCCTTTGATTGTTTCGGTGTTCTGACACAGTACTGAATTATGCAGTTCTTTTCTGGTTACAGTAACGATACTGACCAATTTATAACAAGAAATCCGTACTAAGCTATTACCTTACCTTAAAACTTTATTCTTTGTTCCGATACGTTTCACATTGAAAATGTTATAACGAAGTTCTCATAACAGTAAACGTAAAACTTCATGAAGAATAGCAGTGGAACGACTAGGACTCTCAGCTCTACGATAGCCTCTACTACAACCGACACAACGTGGCCACGATACTTCCCACGATACCATCCCTTTTCAATTTCAAAAATTACTCCAAAATCCATCAGAATCCAACAGTACGTAACAATGCACCATACATTGTGCTGAATGACATCAGCAGACCTCTCACAAAAGCGAACGAACGAATCACCGTACAAAGCTGTACTGTACGCACAGCACAGTGTCACAATAAAGAATGAAATCATAATCGAGAAATAGGAACAGGGGACATACGAGGAAAGAAAGAAAAAAAAAGGAACGAAACAAGGGAGACTTTTAGCCGGCAAAACGGAGCTCGTTAACGGTCATACACCCATGGCCAATGGTTCTTGACGTTCGTAGAATTCCATGAAGACCTTGATGCTTTTTATCTTTGCTCACTTAGTCCTCCCTCTTACAAAGAGGCAGCCACTTCACCGTTCCGCAGAACGTAAAAGATCGCGGCGCGCGATCACCGCGATATACCATTAAGGGTGTCCGAACGCACGTGAATTATATAGTTTCCGAGGAGACCGGTCTCGCGTTTTGCGTTCCTCATTTTTCTGCTTAGGTCATTAACGTTCTTTAATCGTGCTCATTCACAGGCGACTGTCAAATCGCAGTTTTTCTTCTCGTGACAACGGTTAATCGTCTAGTCGCGCAAAGAAGAGTACATCCTTTTTTGTTCGAACGAGAGATAATACCACAGAGAGGGAACCAAATGTCGCGTGTTAAACTGGAAGATTGATTCTGTTAAAGAACTTTTTCTGTGCGATGGACCAAAGGAAATTGTTATTTTCGATCCGTTTGCTGTTGCACGAGTAAGAGTAGATTTGGAAGAAAATTTGTTCACTGTCAGAGTGACTGTAGAGCATATTTGAAATTATACTAAATTGTTCTATAAGTGGTTATGGTTTTTGTTACGAATGCGTATAAAATCTGGTGGAGCTATCGATGGCAAAAAGAAACTTAATACGTACGTCGGTTGTGATAAAAAATTGTATCATACGATCTACGCAATAAATGATAAAATTTCACCAACCTAGAATTAATATTAATATTTGAAGCCTTAAAAAAATTCTTCCCTCGATGAATTGGCACGCGGTTAAAAAAGCAGGCTAATCAAGCTATCCAGGTAGCCGCTCTTGTTAAAACGTTTTTACCTCGTAAATATCCGGTAGATGGAATAAAACATGATTTTAATAATTCAAGCATTACGTTCAGCTGAGCTGCGACAGCGGGGGTTACGTAATAAATCGCGGCCTCGTTGCGGATACAATATAATAGATTCGCGGCATCCGATTTCAGAATTTCCTAATCGAATAATCGATCATGCCGGCGCACATACACAGACACACACGGCGATTCCTTCTGGTTGCACGTTTAAAACCAGGCACGATTGAAATTTAATATTACAGAAGCGCAGCATTGATCGTCGGACGTTCTAAAATGGCGGCAATGGAACGTAACGTGGCCTCGTTACAGAAATATTCCAACCTCAAAGGTTTCCGTTCCCTTTTCCCCTAATTAATTAATAAAATGGTAGCAACGTGCCGTCGACGTACCTCTCAAAGGAATTCTATTTAATATTAATAAACTGGCTATTGACTCGCGCAACTAGAACTCGATCTGACGTGCAAGTGTATATCGAAGGTAGCGAGGAAAAACTAATGAAACATTCTGTCGTGTGTTAGAGGACTATGTAACAAAAGCGAGCGATTCTTGTCAAGTGGCAATTGCGCGCGATTGAACGTTAATCATTTATTCCCTGAAACAACGAAATTTTCAATTTAATGATGGCGTTTGATGACACATACGTAATATTTGTAAGACATTTTAATGACAGTGTGCCTCTAATTACTTGGATAAAAGTTGGAAATAAGCTGGGAAGAATCGAAGACTGAGGATTTTTTTAAACACAACGAATAGGACCATAGAAAGTTTGAATATAATCAACGCGACTATAGATATTTTCTTTTCAAATTCCAATATTTCTTAAACGTTATGCCAACAAATCGCTTCCAGTCCGTTTCGAAGGAAACGATCAATCTTTTAGAATAGAGACAATTAACATAACAAGCGATATCCAGGAAACGTGTTTCACGATCTAAAAAGGATTTTGACTCGGGCGGGTTAAACAAGCAGCTAGTCTAAACACTGTTTTACGCAAGTCACGAACATTGTTACTACCTGAAAAAGGAGATGAGAAGGGGACAGAAGGGAAAAAGAAATCGTTCCGTCTCGGAAGAACGCGTTTGAATTTCCATCTGAATCGCGCGAGTAAATGTTGCGTAACCGACCTCAACGGATCCTCCTTGACATCCTACTCGCCACAGTCACGAAGTGGTTTTTCGTTCAAACGACAAGGATTCCCAGGTGGTCTTGATGGATTCGACCGGTCGCGCCACACGCGTCGATGACAAGCGGTCATAAAGCGCGCAGGTGACACGCACTGCGCTCGGACACGCTTACCTGGAACAGATGCGGAGGAAGAAATGAGCCGAGGACGAAGCATTATGCGAACGAAGACGTTGCTATGAATGCTATTCTGTTCTATTATATTGATCGTTCAAATCTTTTATTCTGCATTCTAAGATTCTGCTTTGCAGAATTACCAGGGTTTTAAATTCTAAAACGCTTCAAAATACTCTTCTCTTTTCCTGCTTATTGAAGTTTTGTACGTTCGAAAGTTAATACACGACGAGTCAAATTTTTAAGCTCTGCTATGGACGACGTTGAAAGTTTCGAGATCTTGAAAGTCTACGTAAAGTAGGATCCATGGTACAATGAAATCATTTACATGTTTGATGCAATAAGAGTCAATATAGAATAAAAATGAACCCTGTTCCATCATTCTCCATTCAATTGTACTATTCTGACGTTAAAAAGTATCTTCAGTTTGGACAAAAGATGAATTAAGTCTTATTGGCATGCATCTCGTTTCAATCCTACGTTGGACATCTTAAAATATTACAAATTCTTCTTGCTTGGTAGAATGAGAGTAAGATTGAGATATAGAAATTCGAGGTTCGTAGCAGGATAAATTAAAATCCCTAAATAATTTTTAACTTAGACTATCATCCTTCTCCATGAACAAAAGATACCAGCCAAAAAAAAAGTTACGAGCAAAATTTCACTACGAATTAGATCCGCGAGTCTCCGAACAGAGGAATGTTTTCCTTGGTGCAAACCAACCCAACATTCTCTGGTGCAGCACAAGCTGAAAACTCACGAAACCAAGAAAAGGGGAAGGCCGCCGCGTGATTAATTCGCACGTTCGTTATATCGTATATTATATCCAAGCCTTATATCCTTACGTCCTTACGACCGACCCACGCGACGATCGGAGAACAGCGGCGAAGAAGATCGTCCGCGAGAGAGCGAGACAATGATTCCTTGAAGCGGTTGCCTAACCTCGGCGACCGCACGGCAAGAAGAAAACCGCGTTCTCCTCGTCCTCCTCGTGCTGACGCTCTACGTTACCGTCCGTTCCTTCCTTCGGTTAGTAGGGGAAAACAGCAAAGACCTATACGAACCTTAAGAGAAGAGGAGATAGAACGAAGAAACGACGAAGAGACAACGACGACGAGAGACAGCCGCGCGACCGCCGTGCGGCGCGGCGGTGAAATCGCCGCGATGGAGAAAGAGAGGGACGAATAGGCAGGGTGGGTAAGGTAACAGTCAGGCAATCAGGCTGCGGTGCGGGATTCGCGGCAGCGTTATTATCTACTTGGGTGGACAGGTGCCAGGGGGTTTGTAAAAGTCCGCGCGCGGCATGGTCAGTGGAAGATCGTTATCAAGGGGGATGAGAGCGGCGGGGCGATGGGGAGCCGAAGCGGGGAGGTACGAGGAGGAAGCCGACCAACCTGGGTCTGGTCCTGAGATGCGGAGGAAGAGGACGAAGACGAAGAGGAAGAGAAGAACTAGAAGGAGGATGAAGCGGGAACGACGGCTAAGGTGGAGAGGATGAATAGAGCTGGAAACGAAAGGAGGAAAAGAGGAAAAGAGAAATGGATAAGGAGAAGGGAGGAAGGAAGATAGGACACTAGCGTGGTAGGGATGGGGAGGCGTAGATTCATGCGGACGCACTACTAGATGGCCGTTGCCGACGCGTATAAGCTACGGTAAGGGAAGGCGGCGGATACCAGGAGGAATAAAAGGTCTAGGTAGCATAGTTGCACGCACATTCCCAGTTCACAGCCTTGACTCCGGCGGGGAACGAGCCGGCCAGCCGGCAGCAACGACGCCAGAAGCAGCAACCATTGTCCGGGAACCGAACCAGCTGAGAAACGTACGAAAGAACGGACCAACGAACCAACGAACCAACAGACCTACGATCATGATGGAGAACGAGTAACGCAACGAATGGACCACTGTATGGCCGGTCGACGAAGGAACGAACGAAGGAACGAACCGTAGGTAGAAAAAGAAGGGCTCTCTCTTCTCTCTAGCTGGCGCGTTCGACCGAGCTACGCTCGTTCGCTCAGCGATGGCAATTATACGCGGTCGAGCCGTCCCAGCTAGATTCAAGATCAGATAATCCCATCTGTCGGTGTAAGCGGTCTGCAAACGATCCCGCGAACCATCGGATATCCTCTCCCCGTGCCGATCGATTTTTCCGAACGCCGCGCCGGAACGTGCGTTCACCGTTTTCCTTCCCCGCTTGCTTCTAGTCGACGACCTGACTAATCGCCGCGATGTCATGGGACTCTTGCCTCTGATGAAACGCGAGTTGAAGTTTCAGTTTTATTGAACTGATTGAGTCGATCAATTAAAGTTATCGAAGGTAAGTTGCATTGTACTGTTTCGCTGTTTTATCGCTCTAGCTTCTGCATTCTTATGAGTTTATTCCGTGTACGCAGTCGTGTATAATGACGAATATTGATTTGGAGACGGCAAAGGTGAGTTTATAAGTTTATGTGTTCTTTATGTTGAATGTATTTTTAGAGAAAGTAATATACGATACACTCGTATAATAGTATACTCGTACGATAATCGCAAGTGAATTAAAAAGCCTTTAAAGCGAGAAAACGATCATTAAATGGCTGATTAATTTTAGATATGCAATAGTTGCTTTTTTGATTCTTATCCAGTAGGCGTCACGAGATTGAAACCGACTTTTAATAACATCGAACGTATATTAATCCGCATTATTTCAATCGTTATCTCTGGCGCCTATGTCTGTAATGCTTCAAGAAATATATTTTTAAAACTTCTATTATACAGGAAGATAAAAATAAGATAAAGATATTTTCTATATACCCAATTTATAATTTAACAATAATCCTTATTGGAGATGTTTCTGCAAAAGATGAATTATTTTACTTTATAATTGTTACACGTACAATTATCGTGTATAAAAAGTAAATCATCGCTAAACAGCAAATGACACCGTTTACGAAGAAAAGATATTAAATACTCGCGTCCGGTAAAACAGCTTGCGTCTATAACATACTCGGCACTGTGATTTATAACAATAAAACGAGTTTAAGGTTAAATCACGCGAAATGCGGTTGAACGCTAATTTTCGAACGCTGTTAATGAAGAAGTACAGTGAGGTAAGCAAACGCTCCTTTCTTCCATCAACCGGCCGTGAAAACCCACAATTATTCGCCTCGTAACCGGTATCAACACTTGCTTGAAGTTGACAACAGAGAACGATCTACCTACTTATTAAATACTTTTACTTTATTCGTTACGTAGCTTGGGATATGGGGAGACAGATAAAACGAAACGCAAGCAAAGATTGAATATTGCGTTTAAACAGTGAAATGTTATTTTTCTGTTCAATCGATGAGGTAGAAGGTGTATGTTACTTACTTAAGCAGTTACATGTAGTGTATATATGTATAGGTATTGGTTCATTTGTATAAATAATTAATTACACAGTAGATATTAGCTCAGTATACAGTACAGTTTATGCAATTGATCGTTCATATTTGCTACATATATTGAAGTATTCCGAATTAGAGAAGATGACACTTTTCACGACATATACCGCTTTTGTATTTTAAAAAAGTAACAAATTTTGTGCAAGCGTTGTAATCGTACGATGCTACTATAAATAACAAACGGCGAACAAAGCAGGGACAGGAAGTGCAAGGTGTCAAATGCACGAAATAAACTCACGCCAGAATAAAATAAAACACAGCAGACATTTCTACGTGGAACGCCAAAAAATACCCAACTATACACAATACTATTTCAGCCTGGAATAAAAAGGGAAGCAAATGACAAGAGAGTATATAACAGGAATTGCATACTGTGAAACGCGCGAAATAAACCCACGCCAGAAATCGAATAGAGCATAGAGCTCCCAACGAAACCGCGAGGACAAATCAGGCAGCCACTTGCAGCACCGGCGACGACAGTGAAACGAACGGAAAGGATACGTGTCTCGGATACCGAACGCCCACGTGAAATCGACGGCAATGCCATTCCAATGTTAATTGAGGTGCCCCAACGCCCACGCTGGCTCCAAGTGTTCTCGGTTTGCCAAGCGATCGTCAGTATCGAGCTATCATTAGTTCGATCGGGCCGCTGATAAACATTCGAGCCTCTTCGGTAATTCGCCTAATGAGATAACGGTACCAGGCCAGCGAAATCGTCGCGCTTGATAACGCTTATATTCAGCTCTGCTACGGTCGTTGCGGCCGCTTTGCCCGGGAATGCGAAACCTTTAAGGACGCGGTGCAAACTATGCGCCTCGATCACATTTTATGCGAGAACGTTCTCCAGGCTCGTTATCCGGCCAGAACACAGGAGACACGGTAATAGACACACAGCGGCCCGATTCTTGCTCTTAGTTCCGTGCACACGTGAACCAACAGGTCAACTAAATCAGAAAGTCGCCTGATTTTTCCTAGTTACTGCGTGGATATTTATGATAGCTCAATATTGAATTTTCTAACAAGTTTGTATATAAAGTGGCTCGTTTGGAAACTTATAGAAAACTTTTGGCATATTATATGTGTTGTGTAAAACTTGTGCGATTTTATCAGCACTATAACGAGACACGACTGCCATGATCATATTGGTAAAATTTGAGAACAATTTGAAGGTATGATTATAAGTGTATTTATTATAAGTGTACGAATAGCTATTTTCAATATTCGGTAATTGTTAAAATAGATATTGAACTTATTAATATAATTATTATAATTATTAATATAACGAACGATTAATTAAATATCTTGTAGCTTCTGTATATTTTCAATCACGCTGATTTACTCTTGTTATCTTATAAAATAAAAATTAGTCTAAATAATAGCCTCGATCATAGCCTTGCATAGCTGACGAAAAAGCATAATTTCATTTCGATGAATGCGAGTAATATTAAAAGAGTCTCAAAATAGCACCAATCATTCAAATTAAAACAAATAGGATCACCGATAATAATCGATAAAGTTAACAAACTCCCACTTTGCCCAACTTACTCTCCTGAATCTCCAACGAGCCAATCAGCCAGAAAAGTACACCTTCGAGTAATCAGCCGCATCCTTAATTGTGTCTCAAGTACTTATATATCTATATCCACATAGGCGTGCGATAGTGTTGTCCTGATTCTCCTTTAAAGGCTGCCGGCTGAGCGGCGAACCAGACGATCGCGAGCGATCAAGGTGACAACAAGATCCATGATTCGGGATTAGCGGCATGAAGGATGCACGAAAAAGAAACCAGCAACGAAAGGGAAGAGCCGTGAGCGATTGGAGGGAAGAGGAAGCGAACGACGAAGAGTTGGATAAGAAAGAGACGTAGAAAGGGTGGATGCTGGATGGAAGCGTGCACACGCAGACGGAGAGTCGAGCCACCGTCTGGAGCAGCTGGAAAAATTGCCTCTGAATCACTGTACAGCCTACCTGCTGCCTTATTGAGGAACCCGCTCCTTGGCCGTTCTTTTAGCCTGTGCAGTCAGGGGTATAAATAGCGCTCTTTAAGAATACTGGAGACACTGGCTCGCGTCCATGCATCACTCGCTCTGCACCACTTCTCCGTCGCGTGCGTGCGTGTGTACACGAGCGTGATATACCAGCCATCAGATCGCGGCCCGGATACCGCGGATAGGCGAATATAAAGTTGCTCGAAACGAACGAGATTGTACGCTGGATTTGTCTAGATTCTTTGGCGTGTTGGCGGCGAATAAGATATGATGTGTGGCCGCAATTCGTTTTGGAACGTGATACGAGAGTGGCTTCAAGAAGTTATGGTTCAAAGATTTGAGTAATAATTTTGGAAAGTTGCTCCTTTTTCGTTGGAGTTACAGATACGTTAAGGTCCTGTTTTCTGGCAACGATTACGATAGATTTTGATAATTATTTACAATCGTTAGATTATTATTAGGATAGGGAGTAAAGGGTGACTTCTGGAATACGAAAGTAACTTTCAGGAGTTACAGTTAGGAATTTTGAGTAATAATTTTGGATAGTATCTTCTTTGTGTTCCTCTTTTAACTCGAGTTAAGAAGATATCAATTCTGTTCCTTGATTTTACTTATTAGGAGATAATCGAACAACTTAGATTTATTACGAGAAATTATATACTAGTATAGGTTAGTAATATAAAAGCTCACTGTGTAAAACGTAATTTACTACTCCTACGATTATCGAAAATTTATAATATACAAATCATTGATTCGATTAAAACTGGTCCAGCGATCAAGAACGAATTTGAAAGGGGACTTTCAATTTATCGATTATTTTCCGAAATCCAAACTCTTAACAGTACCTTACAGACGTTTATATTCTCCGACCTCGCAAAGCTTTTTTATCCAATACCTTTTATTCCTCTCGCAATCACGCTACAAGATTTTAAACAAATAAAAAGCGTCTCATGTACAATACCAGTCTTATTATTTCCTCGTGAAACACGTGATATACGTTTTTTAATCTCAAAATATAATATATCAACCTTTCCTTTCACGTACGAACATCCGAACCACTCCCCGGTAATAACCAAACACGAGACGTGCCGAAAGTGAAGGTACACCCGTTTCGATGCTCCAAGGGCGACAAGGATTTCTTGTTAAAGCGCCCATGGAAAAAATATCCCTCTTGAAACTCATTCCGAAACGTCGTTTACTGAATATCGAACGTACAGAGACCTTCGAAGTCCCTCTTGTCCTTCCTCGTTCGTTTCCACCTTAATTTCGATCGAACGACGAAGGCTAAAACGGCGCCCGCGCGGTCCCCTCGAGACAAAGACGTAGGCGTGTTTATCGATGCAATAATATACCGCGAGCGAGTTCGGGGCCTCCGCTAACTCGATGCGAGAAAAGAAGCTTTTAGCTCGTGCGCCAGCCTGAACGATAGAACGACGGCGACAAAAACTGCCACATTCGTGTCCTTGCGGTACACCTTGGGCCTGGAGGGCAGGATAACAGCGTTTCCCAGTAAGACCGGTACTGGCGGAGGCCCTGGATCACGGCCCACGTACCGGCTCACTGTCGTCTACCAACGCCCTACCTCTCATCCTTCTGGCTCATGAACGCACTAGGAAGAACACTTTCCACGACCTAAGATCGGAACTGCGATCGAATGGCGCACATGGTTGCCTCCAGTAGACCGGTGTGCTGCTTAAAAACGATGTCCTCAAATTGACAAGTTGAAATTGTAAACGATGAGAAAATAAGGAGGGGAAATAAGAAGCAGTGATTTTAGAGGGAAAGAATGTAAATTCTATGAGGTATATGATGAGGGAAACGTTACGTGGTGTTATTGTACGTTAGCATGATATTATTATGAAATAATATTTATGAACCAATTTGACACAGGAATCTTGAAGAGAAGATTAATACACTACCAGCCAAACGTTTAGGAATATTTCCCTAATTCTGCCTTCATTGAAGCATCTACAAGTTTTATTATAAATTCGAAAATAGTGCTACTATAATATAGATAATAACATTCTTTCTACTCCAATCAAATTTTGTATTGAACAATTGTTTAGAATAGCATAATTTGTAGTTCATTTTCTTTTTAAAATTGTTGTCTTTCATGAAACACAGTAACGGGCAAGAAAAAGTCTAAACTCGATGCACTATGAGTTTTAGTAATTTTAGAAATACCATATTGGTTGAACCATATTCGTGATAATTACCTATTCTGTAGCATATATTGCATTTATTCACTGCTCTTAATGAATACAAATTCATTCTGTAAGATTATGGCGTTTTTCTATACTCTTCATTTCATAAAATTTCTTTTGTCCGTCATTATATGTACCAGTGTTAAAATTTTCGTAATGTGTGTGCCATGCTTATTCAAATATATGCCGTCATTTCAATTGTAAGAAACTCAATTGATGTATTTTCTTTTTCCTCTAAAGAAACCAATTCTGCTTCTTTCGAATCAGCGCTGGGATAATTAATCCAACAAGTCCATTTAGACCGCTTTTCCGCGTAAGGATCGGGAAGTACGTGCACGTAGAAAGGTGTACAGCTCTCAGACTCGATAGTCATGTCCGTAGGTTGATAAAATCACGACGTTAGGTCGAGACGACGTGGCTGGTTGAAATTCTAGTCAAGCGAACTTTATGGGTTACGAATACGCGAGGCAGCGCGAAGCATTGGCTGCGTATTTACGAGCGATTAGCCAAGCCTATGCTGGATACTAAGAACCGTACCCCGTTTCTGACTTTAATATTCCTTACTCACGTGACTGGCTAGCCGAAATTTTCGAGGAACTCCGCTGACTGATCGAAACCAAATGCTGTTTCCGAAATTACGTGACTCGCATATTGTCCACGCCAAAATCGCGACTTAGATTCGCGGAATTTCTAGATGCTCCCTGAAATTATGCATGTTACATGCAATTTTCACGTATAATTTCGAGCTTCGTCGTTTTTAACGCGAAACAGCAGGTGAACGTGTGAATTCTGTATTTCAACCGGTGACGCGAATCATCAAACGAATTGATAATAATTTATTTGAGTACTCTGAGACATCGATGATGAAATAAAAGGTCTTTCAACCCCTCCAAAATTGATGAAACAGTCGGGTAAAAAGGTATTCTATGCAAAGATTGCAACGTTGTTAGAATCTTTTTTATCGCCCAATGGAATAGACATACGATACCACTGTTCGCGATTAACGAAACTATGCATCTGATTTTGAAAATTATTATAAAATATATCCATTATTTTACTACTTATATTGTTTTATTTTTTAAATTCGATTATATTCTGCTTAGTGTTAAAAAAGCCCATCTGAAAAGAACCTAAACTCTACCGACGCGCTGCCACACATCATTATAATTCTACGTTAATTTGTACAATGCTAATCGAGTGTTGCAACAATTCAACGTTGTCGTTGCAGAATGAGTACAAAGAAATTCCGTCTTGCGACCTTAAAAAAAATCTAAACGTCATGTGTCAAATTTGCTTACACTTGAAATTCAAAATTTGAAAGTAATAACAAAATCAATTCTAGAATCGGCTGATTAGGTAGAACATTGATGTGTGTTTGGCAACACGTTTTGATGATGATAGATTTCCATTGGAATTCAGACCATCGAAGATAATGCCAAGCTCAAAAGTATAAACGGCGCCTTTGTGAAATAGTGCGCTGTCATAGGACAGAAGTCACTCTGAATTGGGGCGATCGGTATTAATTCAGCAGACAAATTGCTTTATTAATTTCATCCCGATTGGATCGCGATAATATCTCGCAATGGACACGAACATGGACTCTATTACAATTCAATCGTATCTTTTTCTTTTCTGTCTGTTCTGTATCCAATTCGATCGTACGTGACGCGACTACTAACACCGAGGCTGGAATAAATTCGGTTCGACTATAATCGATAATCGATCCAATGACTAATCGTTATGCATAGCCATGCTACCTTGTTACTCGTAGGAACGGCGAGAATCGAATCGGCTAAAAAATCAGTTAGATTGAGAACATGATTCTTTAGACCGAATTAGAATTAGAACGAATCGGAGCATTTGAGAAGACTGTGGATGAAATAATAGCAGATTACTGTTAAGATTGACTGATAAAAGAATGAGTGGATGAATTTGTAATAGAAAAATATATTGAAATAAATAAAGGTATAAGTATAAGTATAATGTATAAGTTTATGCTGATCCAGATCATTACTCTTATTAATAAATAAGATAAATAATATCATTACTCTATTGGACATTACCAAAAAAGTTAACTTTATAGCTTTAGCTAAAGGCTACAAGGAACATAAATAGAAATCTATTTATTAGTTCCTTTGTTCCTAGACCTTGTAACCCAAAACATAATGTATATTCAAGGGTACAATAATAAGGACCTCTCCTTATTTTTAGAATATTTTTGTTTCACTAAATTCTATTTTCTGCGTAATAGCGGTCTCCAGGTCACGGGTATACATAAATAAAGATATAGTAGAGTTTTTCTTGAAGTAATTACTTCAACAATTACATTAAAAATGGACTGATGTTTGATAAGAATTTATAAAATTAAACGTTTCGTATGAAATTAGGTCGAAAAGATCAGATGAAAATAAGAAAATTCAACGAAGTAAATAGAACACAATTTTAGATGGAGAGAGTAAACTGATTAAAAAATTTACCTATTGAAATGAAATTTTATTTTGTTTTAGCAAAATTTTATGTATGTAGAATCTAATCGAATAAGATTAGGCGAAGGTGAAAAGAATTAAACTAAACTGAACAAGTTTAAATCGACAAAGGAAGAACGTAGTGTTGTACCGAGTGAGTTGACCAATCGAGCCTAACAAGTCAGATTCGGTAAAAAGAAGTAAAAATAATTTAAGTTGCAACCACTTGTTTTGCTTATATTAATCAGATACAATTTTGTTATACCTTCCAACATATTTAATTAAGTTTAAAACAACGTCCTTTTATTTAATTCGTGCACAGCTATTAATTTGCAAAATCGAAATAATTAATTCTATTCAGATTGTCATAAATTTAAATTCTCTATACTCGAGATTTTGCATCTCCCTCCCTTCCAGCTTCGTTGTTTTCTGGTTGGTATCTCCTCCGAAGTAATGAATATAATTGGTCACATTTATGTACCTAGATACGTAAAAAGAAGTCTTTCTCGCGGAAATAAATGGACCGCACTATATCTCGATCAAGCGTTCTCAAATGAGTTTATTGCGGGCCGAACGCGCCATCGCAGCATTTCAGATTTTCCTGGATATACAACTGGTTTACGTATGATTCATGCAACAATGTCGTCTCAAAAACGAGCAAACGCATTTATTTTGTTTATGTCGAGGATAATTACTACAATTATCTAACATCTACGATAATTCATAATGTTCACGATAAATTGAACAGATTCATTATCGTCTCTATTATTTCTTTTATCAAAGATTCCTACGTTATATAAGCGAAAACAAAAAATAAAGAAACATACATTTCTCCTAACTCGTGATCGATGAAACGAAATTGAAAAAGTTTCTTTGGAGTTGGTGAAAACAAAGGTGTTTACTACAGTAGTATACGCGATGGAAAATCCTATTTCATTCAATTCACGCGTTCACACGGATGTGTATTGGATTGCAACTTTTACAATACATACGCGATATCAAGCCGGACATAGGATGTATATTAAAAGACACAAAATCACGACATATTGCGCGATAATTCATGTAAAACACATACGCGTAAGTTCTGCAATAATATTAAATCGATAGAATTTATGTGTGGGGCGAAAAAGAAGTTGTCACATGGATGGTTGCATTTCTGTTAACTGTATCGACAACTGGCGATCCGCTTTGACGTACCGATCTCCTCTCACGATCAGCCGACGCTGTGCGGCACAAAGCGCTAGAAAATTACCCATCGTAGCGAAATCGATGGGCAGCTTTCCTAGGAACGCGACACGCCTCCGGCAACCGGGCGTGAAGACTGGGAACGTGCGTTATTACGACAATAGGATGCGCGCACGCATGTCCACGCAACGTCGCGTCGCCTCTGCTTTCAGAAGAACGTGAGCGTGCAAACACGTGATCGCGTTATGGTCCGTTCATACTACTGCGATAAACGGTAGAATACGATTGAAATTTAAAAAGAGTTGCATCTGAAGGGCCAAGATAAACAGCATCTATGCGAATCGATTACGACATCTACTAGGTACAGTAAAAGTCCATTTATTTGAATCTGAACTCGGATTTTATGAACTTTCTCCATTACGTACTGCTTTCTGTTCACATAATAGTGGTTCATGTTTAAATAAGTAGGTTCAG
Organism: Bombus soroeensis; assembly: GCA_014737365.1. Lineage (NCBI taxonomy): Eukaryota > Metazoa > Arthropoda > Insecta > Hymenoptera > Apidae > Bombus > Bombus soroeensis. The sequence continues at coordinate 319,229 of JACXIL010000019.1, read as the reverse complement.
TGGATAGGAGCTCGAGCTTCATTTCAATCAATGAAATTAGGAGTCTAAAGATTTTAACATCTCAATTTCTACGCTTTATGTTAAACGATTTGATCACTGTTTGCTATCTATATGTACTTACGTCTCATCGTTTAGCAAAATGATGAGTATTGGATCCTCGTATTCTGACATCGTTTATTTCAATATCGTGACGCGAAATCGACGATGTCCTGTTGAACATGAATCCTCAATAGGTTAGGAACGAAGATTGTTTAGTAGCGCTTAACTTTCTCAGTATGTACTATTTTTTCGCATATCTATTCGCAACAAACTATAACTTCAAGACGATGAAAGGACGGTGATGGATTTGCAGCGCACGACTGTCGCAACGATGTAAACGGGGCTTTACGCGTTTCTTGGCGCGGCAGTGCTCTGTGCTTAGGGACACAACCGCGGCGAGGAACCGTGGCGGCAGCCCAGAGATGCCGCGTGCATTGCCATTAACTTGCCATTGTTCCGCAACTGTGCAACGGTTCATCCATAATCTTACGTGCTATCCGCGAATACAGTTATGGCCCCGGGGACACATGCAGTCGCTGCAGTCGCCGTGGCGGACCATTGATCATGGAGATGATCTCCTCCTACGTGCCGGGACAGGTCGTGCGACCGATACGTGCACGATTCGGCGGAAGATAGACAGGTGTTCGCGAAAAAGTCACGATTCCGGGCTTGCGCAGCATTCGGCCACGTGTGCAACGGAACGCTCTCGCGGTTTCCGCATCGCTCGCGCTTCCTCCTAAGGATAATGTTCGCATATCGTGATCAAGATCGAGAGCTCAACAGCCGACGCTGCCCTGCCTCCTTCCATCCGCGGATGCTCCGAGTGGATCGTTGCCATGCTCGCGATTCGACCGTATCCTTGGACCTCACGTTTTCATACGTAAAGTGGAAGGTATGGTTATTTGAGTTACAAGGTTATTCGAGACAGGCTAAGTAGTTTGGCTGGTCATTTGCAATTCACCAAATTCGATTATGAATCATTTCTACGCGATCTACGTATACGCATATGTACATATGTATTGGGCGTAGAAATGAATTCTTTTCTGAAAAGAACTCATTTATACAACTATTGTACATTGATAGCTCAACCGGCGCTCGTAATTTTCTACGAGGATATAACTTGTACTCGTCAGAAGAAAAGAAGTTTGTTGAAATAATGTTGGTAACGTAATTACAGATCATTTCCAAAGATTCACTGGTTATGAACACTTCTTGTCTCATTCACAATCTCAAACCTTTTCTCAATTTCTAATGTTCTCTGTACAGTGGTGAAAGTATAATTGAGGAAATACTCGAGTAAATTCAATTAATTGTATCATTTCTATTTTTTCTTTTCTATGTATAATGTAAGCTTAGAAAAGCTACTAAATCTAAAAATCTAATTCGTGACGCTATAAATACAGGAAGACTTCCAAACTTTTGTTTCAATAAATAATTACAAACTAAATTAATTAGAATTTGCTATGAGGTCTTACTTACTCCATTTCTATGCTATGGCATAAAACAATTATATAGCGGCAATTATATTTCTCTGTGGTACCAACCGAACCGAAATACTTGAATATTCATTAAAATCTAAGATAGTCATCGCCATATAACCAAGTAATTATCTAATATTACGCGAACACTTTATTTCAGCCGTTTTAATGTAATTCCGATTCTTCAAAAGAACTAAACGGAAATTAGATACACACTCAGTTTCATAATTCCTGCGCTATTCAACAGTTGTCCCATTCATACTTCTTACATCACTTCAATTCTTCGCTTTCTTCGAAACGCATTACCATTCAACCCCGGTTAAATGGCTAGGAAACGCTGCGAGCATCGGAATGTCATTAATCCTTTTGTCACATCCACTTCCGGAAATCATCGGTCCTCTACCAAGGCAACGTACGCGATTACCTAATACCGTCACGATTTTTCTTGGACCCAAGAGGGATGCGAGCACGACCAAGGACACCCTGCTCTTCCGTCGGATAATTCCAATTCCGCGCCGGACATTGACGAATCATCGATTCGCGCGGGCATCATTAACCAACCGGCTACCTATGTGCGTGCAACGTTGCCAAGCCCTGAAGAAGAAGGTTATTGGCCAGCACTGTCTTTTCTCTACCCTTTTATTTCCTTACTCGTGTTTTTGTCCATTAATTCCGTTTGTTTTCGTTATTAAAAGTTTATTTGTTTATGGCGTAAATGAAAAAAGTACAAATTTATTAGATATACAGAAAATATTATTGGTAGACCGCAGGTGTTATACGAATCTCTATTTTTACGACGATAATTGAAAAACTAGAATCTACGCAGAGATTTCCTCTACCAGCTAGATTTCACGAGTACCGTACTTTGGATATTCTATATATTTTTGTGTTTTTTGCATATTGCGAGTAAGAAAATGAAGTAATTAAATTACAAATTAATTACAAAGTAAATAAATTAATAATAAGAATTTCTTTGAACTGCTGTATATTGGAAACTTTTGTTTTCTTCCAGCAATTGATGTTCCTATATAATTTATTATTTCGCTCTTTTATTCAAAGCAATAAACGCTGCGTCCTTCGAAACTTCCTTCGGTAAAAACATTTCTCTACTATTAAATAATTCGTATCTTTCCTTTTTTTATTCCTGTAGTAATTTGTTAAATATTCCAAGCGTCCATTTAAAAGTTGCTCTGAAAACGCGTGGGAACAGGATCTTTGTACAATTACCGTCGAACAATCCGCGACGTGTTAATGCGCGCAACTTTCTATGGCACACGCTGCGCTGCTGCGATCGCTGCTTACGGAAAATCGTTTGGTCTGTGCGTTCATTGAACTCTCTCGCTGAATCGTGGAAAGTGTCGAGGGCGTCAGTTTCCTAATCGCGATAGAGCGATCTCGCTATAAATCTCGGACAACGTGACATTCAACGGATGCGCGCACAAGCAGATTTGTCATCGTTCTATGTGTGTGAATCATGTTTTCTCAATCACCGAATTCTTGCTTTCTACGAGTAATTAGCTATTTATAACGTGCAATATAAATCCACGATCCGAAATGAATTTTTGTAAACCATTTTTACGTTTTGTCCTTGACCAAGTTAAACTTGAAGATCGTGTTATTCGTCATTAAGTTTGCCAACAAAGCGATCGATTTTTAAGCGATCTCGTTCTAGTTCTAATGCTATGTAACAGTTTCAACAATTTGGAGGCAATTCTTTATAACGCTATGTAAGATAGAAATGAAATATTATTGTATATTGCATGTTCATTCTTTGTCAACGTTATTATATTTTATTAATACGTCACATGTAAAATTTTATTGTAAATTTATTGACGATGGTTTTATCCTTGTCGTACATATTGCTCTAGTTATTTATTAAAATAATTTGTAAGCAAGTTTCTAGTCGTCTCAGACACAATAAGTTTCAGATACGTTCATGCCCTTCTTACGTAATCAATGAAGATGGGTCATTAGGATTACAATTTATATGACTCGATAAACAAGTAAAGAGTAGCGCCTGAACCAGCTGTTCGTCGAACGCATTCATCTTACTTTGCAATTCAAATTACATCTAACAGCTATTCGGCTGTTATGGTGTGCTAGCCAAAGCAGGTAAACTTTGTCGATAATTCATAGCAACCGATATCATAAAGGAGGCAATAAATATATAAGCGTGAAAAAAATGGTTAGAAATCAAATAATTAACCACCAACGTAAAGTGAGAAGTTAAAATTTTAACGAACTGTTTTACTTTAAAGCAGGAGTCTAATCACACGACATATGATAAATAAAACCACATCATAGTAGAATTAATTAAAAAGATTGAATAATGTCAGTATCATTATGTTCCAAATAAAGCTCTGTGCGTAAGATTTAAAACATTTATTAAGCGAAAGTGTTTCGTTTTCATAAATATAAATATATTTTGTATTATTTAGATTTTATTGTTATTTTTTAAGAAATACAAGTTCTTTTGAAAACTAATTAATTACTTTCGGAACAATCAATACTTTGTTCTTTCGAGAGTACGACACAATTATTATCTAACAAATCCATTTTGTATTTTCTATTATTCTATATTACATTATACTTTATGTTATATAAATATATTATATTATATTTCTGTATTATATGAAACATTCATTCGAGTTTTTAATTCGTACTTTCATCTTAACCTTAAACAATTTCATAGCAGTTAATTTGAGATTCCATTTACCGTAATATCTCCAAACAATTTGTGAACTGCAAAAAACCATAGGTAAACGATGAAATCACGAATGTCTAGGGAGTCATTTGCATATAACAACAAGTGGAAACATCTTCTTAAAAATATGTTTAACTGGCGCCATAAGATCGGTGTCGGAGATATTCCAAATACATTTACACAGTACTGTATTTTATCTGCTAAATGCATGCAACTTGATATCATTAAATTCTAATTATTTTATTCGCTAAACGTCCACCCCTATAATTCATAACCTTGGAGGTCAAATAAAATCCCGTGTAAAATACTTTACACGTATAAAAACAGCGAAATCAAAAAAGGATACCGCGATTGACCAAAACACCAGGACAGAAACAGCAAAACAGGCGAAGAAATAAGAGAAATCCAGCATTAAAAATATCCGATGGAACGGTAGAATCGATAGTATACAGGGTGTCCCAGGACAGATGGTACTTTCACATTCTTAGTCAATTCCTTGAGATTACCATTGATTTGATAGAAGCTTCTTTCGCATTGGTATTGCCAGCAAGGCGCGAGTATGTGTTCGATCGAGATTCTCCTATTGCAAATCGCCGCTCTAGTTCTTAGTTGCTCAATTCCAATTTTTTTAAATCAATCTCGTTGCTATAGAGAATTTGTGATAATACGACGAGAATTCTACGTAGAACGCAACAGATATTCAGTCCCTTCAAATCTTAACACACGATATGTAATATTAAACTTTATAAACTTTGTACATAGTTTTTTCTAGTTTACAAAACTAGAAGAGTTAAGAACTAGAGCGACAATATGTTGCATAATTATTAAACGTGCTTCTTGCCAAAGCAAGAAAGAGTACGTGAAATTTATGTGACTGATTCTTAGTTTTCCTAGTGCTATCTCATCTCCATGGCTTATTTTTGCACGTAAAATAATCTATTATCCTAGCACCCAGCTTAAGACACCCTGTATATCCGGAATCGAAGGCAGCTGGGCGGTATGTCTGTTGGCGTGAAGCGGGTAGCCACGCGCGTCTCTCGCATCTCCCGCGTCGAAAGACCTTTGCCACGCGGATTCGGCCGCGTAATAAAGTTTATTAATGGCCGGTTCGCATGACAGGGGGTAGCAGAGGGAGCGAGGAAATGCGCGCGGATAAACGTATAGGAATCAGATGACGTCAGCTGGCTAGGTCGAGGCGAGTGGAGACGCGTACACAGGCGGCAGCCGTGAGCGCGCACGCGAGGAACGGTGAACACGCTCGAGCCGAAGGCACCGCGGCGATTCCTCCTCGCCACGATGCGGGGCCAGGGGAGATCGACGCAGAAGTGAATGAATGTAGCGGAGCGTGGGCGAGCAGCAGCTCTCAACCCTGGGCTCGATCCTCGTCAGAATCGAACGGACCAAGCTAAACAGGAAGAAGACAGTTTGAAAAGGGATCGGAAAATCGGCGGAGATGATCGAGTGCGGAACCACCACTGGCGCTGTTGCTCCACCGGTACCGAGCGTCGCCTAGACGCGACATGGGGCTTGATTCATTCATGAAAAACACGAGACTTTATCCCAATTAACACGAGTCTCCACTCAATTCATGCGGTTACGGAGATGCCCATTAATTTCCCGCGGTACCTCTGACCGCTTCTTCGATAGAGCTGGTTGGGGACAGGGAAGTCGGAACAGATAGAACGAGCAAATAGGAGAAGGAAGCGAAGGAGAGGAAGAGGAAGATACGAAGAAGAAGGTAGAAAGGAAAAGGAATCGGTAGAAGAAGGAGGAGGATCTCGGCCGTTGATTCTCCTTAGCCTTTCTCTTGATCTATGTACTTATCCGTATCCACGGCAAGCGCCAAGTTATATCCAGACACTATAAGCCGTACGTTATATCTGGCTAGGCCAGACTCGAATGTTTCAAGCCCGCGACAAGCTTAGCCTGGGCGAGATAAGCGTGCACACCACACCACGTGTAGGTTCTTTCGTGAACTCTGCTTTTTCTAACTTGGTGGACGGTTGATTTTTCCATTATCTTCTCTGGTGTAATGCTCTCTCCTCTTCTTTCTTTCTCTCCAGCTCGAAACCCTTTCTTTCCCTGAGAAGCAGTTTTGTTTCTTTCCTTCCTTTTCTCTCGATTTTCGTCCGCTTTTACTTTTTTTCCTAATACCAGCAATTGATTCGCAACGATGATGCAGCCTACGCAGGCGTGGACGTGGCCATGCAAACCGGTCCACTTAGAGACACATGGTAGCGGAACGGGACGATAGAGAGAGCTTAGGGCGGATATGCAACGGGATAACGCGCAGCATCCCCTTGATCGAAGATTCTTTAAATACCGTGACAGGTCCGCAGACCTCTTATCAGGCATTTGTTACGTATGATCGCGTTTAACGTAACGTTTCCCTTTTAATTGGACCGTGTTATAAACGCACCGGTCCAATTAAGAGGTAGACGGAATAAATCGTTTAATCAACGACAGTGATTTACATTCTTCCCAACGGCGATGTCGGAATAACGGGCACGGCTGACTTTTCTTCCTGCTACAAGAGTTATCCGGCTTGTGTTATCGGTGTCCATGCTAAATCATTGTTCTGCGGAAAAATCCGATTACGCTGAGCGAATTTCAATTGCCGACGATTCGATTGAATATAGGCGAAAGAAGAGAGTGACTTATTTGGTACAAAACGGTACTTTGTATTCGAATTAATCGTGTATAAAGTGTATATATAAAGAAGAAAGATGAATGTATTTGAGTTAAACCGGACTTGTACAGTTTCGAGAATTCTGTTCAAGATCAAGCTATAAAATTCATTTTGACGTTACCTTTCGTTCATGAGGTTTCAACGTAGACAACTGTCATTGTGAAAGCCCACGCAGCAATTTACAACAACAACATTCATAACTTACGTAGATATATCTTTGGTCTTTTTCCACGTAAACTTAAATCACGATTTTCTATTCAATTATTCTACCAGAAAAATTCCCGAACGTAATATGTAGCGTTTTTAGTGAATATATAATAAGCGAGTACATAACAAGTGAGCGAGTTTCGTAGACATATAATCGTTAATTGAGAAACTAAGTAGTTTCATAATGTTCTGTCTAATGTTCAGATCTGTACTGGAATAATTGACAGAATAGGAACTTTTTCACGATCCAAAAGTATCGATTCTAACAGGATTAAGAAGATATTTGTTCAGTCCTGAAACGAAAAGAAGCAAAAATAAGCGCCATTCTGATAACTTTTCTTCCCGTCTTATGGTTTTCTTTCTCATCTATCTCCACTGTCTCTTCCTTTCTTTCTTTTCCTTCACTTTCATTTTCGTTCTGATCTTCCTACCCTCGGCCCTCTCTTTACTCTCTACACTAATATAATCTTGCTCTTTCTCTCATTCCTTTTTTCTCCGTCCTACTCCCCATCTCTTTGCCTCTCTCACCTTCCCTAATAAACGTAACCAAACCATCAGCAAACGAACAATCGTTGCTTGTATTCGTTTGCCTGGTTCGAATTTTTCCTGGGTATTCCTTGTCTAGAATGACAGTAGGAAAACGTCGCACGTACAAATATTTATCCACGGACGAAAACATCGTACCTACCGCCGATCGTCGAGACACGAAAGACTCGCAGCGAGACACGTCGCGGTACAACGTAACACGAATAATCGTTACTTTATAATGTTGACACGATGTGACTTTCAGTTTTCTATGGGGGCCCTGGTCGTCGTGAAAGTCTTCCAAGTCATCGAACGGATCTCGAGAAAGCACGTCCACAGCCGGCCACAGCCATCCAGGCATTCATCAATGTTTATGCAGTCACCGACAATTAAGCGTAATGTCATAGTTCGCGCAGCGTTACGTTCAGGAAATGCAACGTCGCGTTGGGAATCCCTCTTGGCCGGAGATACGTGAAAGTTTCCATGTCAGCCGAGACTCGGAAGATGAAGCAACGTAGTATAAACAATATGCTTCCGTTTAGAGATTATGAGATGTTTCACTTGGACTTTACAGACAATTTCGCCAATATTATTGATTTTTGTATTTATTGGTAGTTTCATGCGAATATTTCTGATTTATAACTTCCTTTCTTTATACAATTTATATTTACGGTTGAACGAATCGTGTGATCGAAGGATCGTGAGAGATTTAAATTTGCAGCACCTTTTATTAACCCTTTTACTTTAAATAACACCTTCGGTACGTAGTTATCGTATTAAAATATGTAATATAGTATAATAATGTTTTTTATTTTATAACGATGAATAATTTTAATTATTTCAAAATCATATGAAAGTAAATCTTTTTTACCGCTGTGTAAATATATGGAAATTTAAACCAGATGAAATTATAGTATCTGTATGAGAAACTTATTTTAATGTGCTTGATTTTATTGCAAGATTTAGCATAACAGTAAAACTTACACGCGTTACCTGCTTTTAACGTGTTTCCAAAAAAGGATACAGCTATGTTGCGAGAATAATTAGGTGAATAATGAGGTAGCGTAAGTAGGAATGGTTTAGGAAAATACACGTGGTCGAAGAAACGAGAAGCCAAGTATCATTTACATATGTGCGTGTCCTCGCCAGGAATGGAAACAGGATGAAAACACGAGCCGTGCTGTGGCAGACGATCCGAGCATGTGCATCGATATCGATACTTTCTATTGAGATTAATCACTCGCTTAGCTACGGAAGTTGATCATTCATCGCTACGGATTAAATTGGTCCGTTAATCAAACTGCTCGGTTTGATCAATCAGAAGATCAATAGCGAAAGGATCATAATTTAGAAACAAGTTCTTGATGGATATAAGTTAGATTGCGAAATTTTTTTACGAATTTCAACAAAATTACCTACAGTCAGTCACAAAGGTCTACACACATCCCATAAATATAAAATATTATAGTAAAACCACATTTAATTGTATACATTTTTTTAGAACATTTAGAACACGTGTTGTTAAAACGTAACACTTTTATTAAGAAAAAAGAGTAAGAGAAATATAAGATACAATATTGCAAACATTACACACATCTGTTATGAAATCATGAAAATAGTAGGCTTAATATTAGGAATATCGATATCTTGTAGATGTCCTACGTAAGCATTGATTACGTCCAGCTAACATTAGCGTTAGAGGTTCCGTAATTTCTGATATAATTTTATTTCGCGATTTTTAGCAGTTGAATGTTTTAATTGCTTCTCGATATATATCTGTAATAACCGTATTAATATATAACTACGCACAATTTTGTAACAATATGCGTTTTCACTTTCATCGGTGACTCAGATACACAAAATTCCATAGCTGTATGTAAACTTTCCTGACTAAGTGTATGTATCTATCCTTTCACGATACCTTTACCATGAGTATTAACATAAGCAAAAAGTAAACGAAGGAAAATCGAAGCAAAGAAAACCGATATTCATAAATCACCGCGAAGAAGCCTCGTCTACCAATCACCGCCGCTTCAACATTTATGCGAGAGAACAAGCTATCGTGTGAACCACGTCAGTTTTTTGCCCCGACAATACCGCGGCCCGGTCGAACAGTTTAGTGCAAAATTCCAAGGCAAACCGTTCTCGCGCTCCTTATTTCACCCGATTCTATGAAATATGAAAGTTTGGCGTCGTTTCTTTACGTACACCGGCGTCGATGTTAATTTACGCGCGTCGCGTCACACGCCCCCACCAAGCGCGAAAAGCAAACCGGTTTACGCGTACGCGATCGCTCGCTCGCTTGCTCGCACGCCACGCGTTTAAGCTTTGCACCTTATATAACACGCGTCCGCGACTTTTGCATCAACGAATTTGCATGGACGCGATCGTTCCGTGCATACAGAGCGATATCTGTGTCCGTTTCCCTGGTGCACGATACGAGTATTACGTAAAGTCGAGCTGACAAAAGATTGGCGAGATATAATCATGAAAGATGGCGGTTTCTTCGTTGACCAAATTCCTAGTAGTATTTGATTTCTCGTTTTAAACCTGATTTACATGATGAGGCTGTCGATGGCGACGAAAGACCGGTCTTTGTCGTTAATCGGTACTAATGGACGACGTTGGACGTTGGAGTATAAGGGGCTTGAAAGTCAAACTGATTTACTCGATGACTCGAGAAGGAGAGGGAAATGGTGATGTTATAAATATTACTTTCTACATCTATTTTATGATTTGTTATCATTTATCTCTGATTCTTATGGCGAATAAATTTACATACAGAAGTTATTACTATTCGTATGTTTCTTATCGCTATTTTAATAACAAAAGTAATATACAGGTATTGATGTAGACAGAGTTGATGGGGTAATTGAAATATGACGTGAAAATGCACAATGTAAGAATTCGATTACGTAAAACTGATTTTATATCGTAAGCTAATTTGTAAATATCAACGAGAAAAATACAGCAGAAAATGTGCCACGTTAATTTATTATAAAAAAAAATGTATTATGTTAATTTCCAAATAACTGTACGTGTTAACCCAATCAGGAAACTCCTCTATAAACATAAAACATCTGTATCTAAATTACTCTTGGACGTTTTGTATAGTCGAATAAATCGATAAGCTAATGAAACAAATTCCGAAGCAATATCGCTTTATTCACTCGTAAGACACATAATCGTAAAACACGAATTCATTCACGTTGCGAAATTCCTACACTCTCGAATCGACTCTCATTTACTCGATCTACCATTCAACGTTATTAACTTTTTTCTCGTTATATAAACTCACGTGTCCCGTAATTTCCTTAATTTCTCGTGTCACGTGTCCACATAAATTCGAATCTTCGAATGTTCTAGTGAACAGAAATCGCCTTGTAAATTTCTCATGTCGTCACGGGGTACCTAGGCGAGTATGGCATGCGCATGTGATACCACTGGTGTACCGCTCGCCAAGGAACACCATAATGGAATGCCCATTAGTTCTGGATAAGTGGGTTAATTGTCCATGGGTTTCGAGGTACGCCATCGACGACGCTTAAAAATCGTCTTTACGCGTGCTAGCTACCTACGGGGAAAGGTGTCGCTGGTACGAGACACTCGGACTAACGTGGATTCTAAGGGTCCGTGTATCGGGATAAGATTAGGCGTTATCGCGAAACACCTAATTAACAACCTGTCGAACGTGTGTTAAAACTCACTGGCAACTGAGTTTTCGATGTTCCACGGAGTTGCCGATATCAGCTAATCGGTATTCTATCGATGCAAGATTAGATTAACTGATAGCATTTTCTCAACATGTGTTTTCTAATAGAACATGGCTTCCTGCCGGTTTGATTCAATTTTCATCGCGTCTAATTTAGTTACGTAAGACTCGTATAAAGAAAAGAAAAGGGAAAATAGGGAGAAAGAAAATTTATTAATATATTTTGTACTACATTTTAGATGGTGATTCGATGTTGGTTTAAATTAAGACTTACAACTGCAGAAACTATGTTTCTCTCTCCCGTTTTGCAAAAACTGTAACTTTACAATTTAAGAAAATATTGTATTATAATTATAATTATAATTTATTTGATGCTGTACGGTACACAATGTTCTGCAAAATAATCTCTGCACTTAGGAAATTTAAATTCTCTCTAAAAAAGAAAAAAGAAGAAATATTAGGTTAATTTTTCGTAAAATTTCGAATTTCAAGTAGTTTGCATAAATTCCATTTAATAAGAAGTTTGCTATATCTAGAAACCATCATAAAAATCATCCTTCGCAAACTCCGCCTTCAACTTCCTTGCGAATTCTCAAATAAACGTGTAAAATACGTGTAAAATACGTGTAAAATACGATAATATCAAAGTTCATCGAGATAATGATAATATATTAAAATGAAACAGAACGAGTATCTTAGAAGTAAATAATTTCAAATTAAATTACCTGAATAACAAAAACCGGACCACCGTAAAAGCCTAATGATCAGACATTTATTTTCATTTCTCTGCGGGTAAAGTAGTATGCGGAAGTTGCCACGATATTTTCTCTATGCGCGAAATAATCGTTCAGTACATTCTCGTAATTAGACAAATCACTAATTTCGATGATTTCGAGATGCTACAGCGTCCTGTATCTCGAACTGTTACGACACTCGAGAAAAAGGAGTCGCCGGTAAGAAAGAAGGACTGACGTATCGAGATATGATTCATCTCTATAATTAATTACTATGACTTATGGTGGAGGCTCGAGGATGAATAAAAGACCACGTGCAGTGAAAATTGAGGAGGAAATGAGAGGTACCCGGGGGAAAGCAGACTCTGTGATTAAGACCGAACACCGATACGTGTGACGGATACGCGAATATTATAGCCAAGTGGAAATGCTGTTTCTAGCTAGACGTTAATGAGCATATCCTGTTTCCTCGCGTACTCTTGTTCCCATATATGTGTTTGTGTGATCGTCGTTGTAACTATGAGGATAAATAATTATCTATATCGATGAAAATAAAACTATGTATATCAGACGGATTAACGTGAAAACAAATGTGTTGTAATTAACTTCGCAAAAATATTTGTTTCAAATATTCTCGATTGATTTATATAGGCAGAAATAGAAAATTATTATTTAATATTAATATGAATCGCGTGATATTAATTTAATGTAAATTGTCTAATATTAATCATTTTACTGCACGCGGTATATACAAGGGCATTGAAGAATCTTTTACTGAAAGTACATAATATATTTTTTCTAGAAAAAGAACTAGCTTGTTCCTGTTTTAAGATTTATCAAATGTTAAACGGAAATTCAAGATAAGATTACGCTAGATAAGACGAAATTTACACTTGCTTTTATATGTCCTTTTCTTTGAAAAACGCTTGGACATCCCGCTCTAAGAATATTCGCTCGTATAACTGATTTCCGTTGAACTATTTCCTTCTCGAAACTTGACTTTAACCAGTTTACTAATGTCAATTTCCTGTGTATGACATTTATTCTTTCTTCGTCATGAGTGTAGAGTCAATAACATGCGTATAACTATATAGAATTCTGCGCATTAAACAGATGATTAAACTTATTCCTAGAGAGATACAAGTGCGGATTGTAAGAAGCGATTATGGTTACTGAATAGCTAACTACCTATGCTTAATGAACTACATAAACGAGTCTTCCAATATCATCGAACCATAAGCGGACGAGAAGAAAAGGAGGTTTACAGTTATGCCTTTTGACATATTCGAGAAAAACCCACGCAACCTTCATTTTAATGCAATTTGACAAAATCATATTACCTGCTACACGTCTTCTAAGATAACGAATATCATTATGTTTCTATAAAAATTTCGAAGTAACTTCTATAAATTTTGCCAAATATGTTAATGATTTCAGTAAGTTAAGCTTCAGCTGCTTCTCTTTTAAATCTATTCAAGCGCGTGACGTCAACCACGATCAAAACACGTCCGATTCCAATTAATAACTAACTCCTTTATCCGAATAATTTATAGCACCTACTATATTGTCTATTCTAAGAATTGAATTCTAACATGGGAAAATCAATAATAATTTAATACTCACCGAAAATTCATTAGAGCTCTTAATCACTACGGTATTGAAATAGAATTTTAACCTCTGACCGTAACCACGATAAAATGTTAAACCGGAAACGAACGAGATCAAAAGTCGTCCGATAAATTAGTACAATATTAAAGTTGCGCATATAGTAGAATTTCCTAAAGTGTGGTTAACAAGTTGCTAGTTAGTACGGCATTAAACTATAGTTAAAAATGAAAAAGAAAGCTGTACGAGAAACTACTACGAAAAAACACAAGTCTATGACCACCAAAAATGTAGGTTACATGGTCCGTCTTTCAAGTGTCAACTTCTTCAAAATTCAAGCCTAAAAGAGGCTCTTAAAACAGTAACGTTCAAGTCTGACGTCAGTTGAAACTCTCGAACGACGTGGAGCGCTATCACGCATTATCCATTGTTGCGTATGCGCATACTCGAGGCGAGGGCCGCGAGAAAAAGAATCCGGCGGCTCGATCTTCCGGAACGCGAAAAAAACGGGACCGTAACGCACGATCAATATTCATAAACGTTCGCTCGGAAACAAGGGCGGGTTGGTCGAAGGAGGCGGAGGAGGAGGAGCAGGAGGAGAAAGAAGAGGATAGAAAGAGGATCGCAGCGAAGAGAGTCCAATTAAGGCACCAGGAAGAGGGAGATTTCTCTCAGCGGAGAGTTAACGCGAACCTAGCATACGCGTGTAAACGGCGTCCTCTACGTATGTATTTAGATCGTGGCGAGTCTAACCTAGGCCCCCAGTCCAGATTTATTATCCCGCGGGACGTAGGCAGATCGCCCACCACTACCACCAGACTAGCTTCCCACGCATCCCTCATTCGCCGATATCTACTTAGTCTCATCGGAGGTTGCTTTACCGAGGTTTGCTTCGCTAGAGATCAACCTATTCCAGTACTGAGACATCGTAGATTTTGCGACTACGGTGATGTCGTGTCAACCTGTTAACCCTGTTGCGTTCTTTCGGTCATTTTCGACGAAATTCGTTTTTTCTATCCTTAGGAAATTTCGTACAATTAAAGGGAAATATGAAAGAATTGTACTTTTGGTTTCTCGGGATCGATCGTATTATACGAAATAGTTCCGAGTCCGCTCTGAACGAGCGAAGCGTAAAGTTCGCGAAACGTTGGCGCAAAAGTACAAGGAATAACACGGTTGATCCTCAAACACGAAAAGTACGATATCCATTAACCATCGTGAAAACTTAAAATCTGTAAAAGAGTTCACACTTAACGCTGTTCGAGGCTTCCGGATAGAAACCGTGTCTTAAAGGAATTTCTTTTCGACGTTTCCAGGATTGGAACGAAATTCTTTTTGGACACGGCTTCTATTCGAAAACCTCGAACAGTATTGTAAACTCAGAACAGTGTTAAGCGTAAGAATTCACGTCACGAAAATCTCGAATCTCTTATAAAAGAATCGTTATTGATATGTGTGATCTCTCGTTTCAATTGTTTGCTAACGCTTCTCTTAAGATAACTATCACCCTGTTCGATTTGGACGGCCATATCGTGGGGTAATAACAGGAAATCATTAAAATCAGCACGGTACTAACGCGTTAATTCATCATTCATATTGCCAATCCCTGGGATATAGTAATTTCTTTATTCGAAGCAAAATCTGGTAGCTATATTTGTCTTTTATTACATACGTCATGGAACATGCTTTTTCCTTGTACGTATGCGTGACATGTTTGATACGCCCAGTAGGAAGAGACATGTAAGTATAACAGAATGACCGATCGAATAGCGGCGCTAACTCAGCAGGTTAACCCACACGATCGACCGATCGCGTCATCTTCTTATATCTTCGATGACGTCACGCGACTATCTCCACAGAAGGTTAAGGACCTTGGAATCGGTTCCAAAGCACCTGAATATATCTGGACGTGCGATTGAATTCGGCGATTTGGCCCCTCGTCTCCTTCAAAACGGAACAACACGCCTACCGATAGAAAACCGCTACGATAAAAAACAATTTCGTTAAAAAGATACTGATTAAGTATTAAGTAAAACGAACATTTGGACATTTTTACGTTATTACAAAAATATAAAAATCGGACGAAGCACTTTGATCTAATTTAAATAGCCAATTTTAAATTCTTAATACCCTTTTTAAAATGGTTAAGAGTTTTATTTCTATCGTCTGTTAATCGTTTGTTACGCATGTACGATCGGGTGATAATAAATTGTGGTGTTTTAAGAACGGATAAAGTTTTAAAGTAAAAATGAAGATTGGATAAGTGTGGTTTCCTAAAAATCGGCAAATTTAAAAAGACTAGATTGCAGCGAAGAAGGGAATATTGCAGCAATTTTGTGCAACTGTGTTTGTAGGTGCTTATAATGTCGCAACCTGCTAGCAATGTTGATTACTACGCTGCTCTACATGATCCATCATCATACATGATTATAATGATTATATGTCACCCTGCACAAACAACCCCGTCATCTTTTAATTTCTCGGCATCGACGAACCATATCCTGCTTCCTTACCTACTCGATCACCATTCGAACAATGTTATAAAGTGAAAATACCAGAATAAATTACATTAACTGACCAAAATACCGAAATAATAATATGTAATTTGAGTACGAGATGTCAGTCTCGCTCAACAATTTCATTATTCTTTAATTCTGTGATATTGCGCGTCATTGAATCTGAACAACTTTCAAATCGAATCAATCCATAAAGTCCATAAAAATAAATTGTTATGTAATAAAGCGATTCTTGAGAACGGCTCGTCCCTTGAAACAATGTAGACATCTTGTTCGACGAAATGATTTTGATGAAAATTTTGGACAAACGTTACATTATCTTTTCAAAAAATACATAGCTCTCGAGTTAGTTTCACCATCGACCCTTAAAGTTGAATTCCTGTAATCGATCTTAATATTTCGATTCTTTCAGACATTTTAAATCGGTAAATAGCGCGTTCTAATCCTTCCGCGATCCTCGGATCTTCTGTCTCTCGATCTTACTATTTTGGATTCAGAGAAAGGATCTTAACCTCTCGAGAAAATGTTCAGCGTACGATTCTATAACGATTCATCCACGTTTCTCTGAAATTTAAGATATTTTTTCACGATGGACAAATGTGATTCACTTTTATGTAAAATAGCACATAAATACTTTTATGCGACGGTTTATGTTTCTTTTTTTCAGACAGAAGGCACTCGCCGTACGATGCACGGCGCATACAAGTAGCCGCCCCAAGGTAAATGTACCATATTGCGTAACAATAACTACAGAACGATGTCCCAATCGAATCTTCTCGGATCCACGTTCGGCGAACTTTCCCAGACCAATTAACCGTTCGAAGCGGGTAATGTATTCGCGGAAAAATGTTGGAGGCGACGAAGCCAGGCAACAGCAGGCAGCACACGACGCGTTCGAGCTTCGACTTATCGAGCTAAATCGTGTGGCGTTCGACCGCTGCAGGGATATAAATGCTATGTTACAAGCCGAACGGACGCGATAAAAATTCATTACAAGCGCAAAGTGCTCGCGCGAGCAAGCGATTTACGCCTACGGCGATGCGAGCCCAACGGCAGTCTCCTCGCTGGCAATAATTAGCGCGTGTGACGGAACGATCCGTCATCATTGATAATTATGACGATTATGCGCGGCCAGTGCATCGCGTGCGTTAATGCGACCTGCCGCCGTCTGATCGTTGCGCACGTCTAACTTAATTGCGCTAACCTACGAAACGTCGATTAACGATCGCAATAACCGGACGCCATGACAACCGCCTTAAATCAACTCAACCAACGACCAATACATCGACGGCCATTCCGACCACGACCTGCGATAGCACGGTGTGCACGAGCCTTTATCTACGTTCGCTAATACTTCCTCCCGTTCTTAAGACTCGCTCAGATCAATCAAGTTACGTTCTTACTATTAGTTGAATTCTAATCGTTTTAATCCAACCGATTCCACTCCGACTTTGTGTTTATACGAAGCAAGTTGTTCGGCTTGAATGAGATTTAACTTAATCTCGCTGGAATCGCGTTGTTCTATCGTTGACACGTGTCTTAGTCCTGTTACTATTCTCGAATTTGTATATTTCGATATTGCCCTCATTTTATCAAAGAAGAATTGTTAACGTTTTAAGAAGACGCTTAACGTAAAATGTTAAATTTGCTAAACGCACCTGCATTATTTTAGTAATTGGTAAATTGAAAAATCTGACACCTGTAGTTGTCACAAATTTGACAGTTCTACTACGAAACGGTGGATGAAATTGGCAACGAAGTTGAATATGAATCACTTTGGCGTGTTTGAGGCTGTTAAAATAGATTGCTGTAAAAGATAAAGAAAACCACGTAGCAATGTCTCTTTGGCAACTGAGTAGAGTGCTTAAAAAACTGTCAGTTTCGTTTAGAAAACGAATATCAGCAAACAACTAGAAATTGCTATTCGTTGCAAATAAAAAAATGATTACAAGGTGCGGAATTTCGCTTGAAGCCTGGTAAGATACAATATTTCAAGCCACGCGAAGCAACAAGTTCGTATTAATAAAGCGACTTCAGGCATCTTCGGACCGAGCAACTGAAAATAAAATGGCTTGACAAATGAGCATGATCGTAGTAACTCGAAATGATATTTCAAATGAAATTAAATTGAATTCGAATCGTTCGAATTCAAGCATCTTAACTCATCCGAACGAGGCTTAAACTGTCTATTTCGTGTTCGCCATTTTGCCATAGTGGATGGGCTAGATTATTTAGCCGTGGCCTCGATTTCATATACAAGTAATAAAGATTTAATGGCGGCCTATTTGTATAGTTTATTATTCACTGAACGTATGCTGTGCCGATCGATATTTCATGCGTACGATTTTACGCTGTACACACCGCGGTTGCAACCGTGTTGCACACACCTTTTATCACAGCAGCAACTATGTTTTATCCGCGGATCGAAGACGAGCAGGGCGTTTCTATTCACCGTGTTTACGGCTTATCGTTAAATAATAATTGCCGTCCACTCGTCGAAGATAACGTATTATATCAGCGGTCCTGAATACATTAGCGCCATTAATAGCGGATACTTTCAACCGCTCTCCTTCTTCTCCTCTCTTTTCCTCAGTTTCACTCTTTTTCTTTTTCATCTTTCTTTTTGCTTTTCTTCTTTTAATCGATTGCAACATCGTTATTTTTGCCAACGTATTAAACGCTTCGTTGGCTTAACTAATTCGCGCCGTACGTACCTCCATTCGCTCGATTTCAATGAAAGCGAATTGTTAGTTATTCCACAACGCCCGCCATTTTATATCTTAATTTTATTATTATTATCGTAGATTCAATTTGTTTTCAAGAAATATGTTACAGTGACACACTTACGTTAAATAGTTAAGTTTTCATTAGACGTGTCTCTTCTTTGTAATATTTTATTGAACGTCATTTTTCAATAATAATACCTTACAGTCTGTGTACAGGGTGAGTCAGCAATGATGACTCACTGACATTTGAAATAAAATTTGTTACCTATTGACTTTATCAACGAACGTTTAAAATAGAATTTATTTTATTCGGAGGACCTGATTAGAGGAGTGCATTTTAATTTTTTAATACCTTACATTTTTTGAGATATTAAGGTGACCATTAGTTGATTCAACTGGGTATTTCGCACAAAAGAATATTAACTTATTTATTTAACCTGTTTGTCGAATTGTTTGTTTGTCAGTTGTTTTCATTGTCTTTATCCCTCATACGTTAAATTTGTCAAATTAAAGTTAGCTTGGATTAAATTCAAATTAAATTAAAGTTAGTACTTTTCTTGTAAAGGATGATTAGCTGAATCAACTGATGTTATAGAAAAGATATGGTGCCACTTAAAAAACTCGAGATTAGAGTATTTAAAAAAACTATAAAGTATTACGAAGTCAAACTATATTCACCTGATCAGGTCTCTCGAATACAATAAATTTTATTTCAAACATTTTTCAATCAAGTCGATAAATAACGACTTATTTCAAGTGATCATTCTTACTGACTCACCTCGTATATGTATATATCATACTGAAAATATACTGTTCGATGATCTTTTTTAGCTGCACCATTTCACCTGTGTTCTTCGTGTATAAAACACAAACATTAATTTTAATTTCTATTCATTCATCTAATTTCTTGATACCACTTCGTACGTAATTTCCGTATAACACTAATCAAACTTTAAATTAATACTTTTTGCACTACTAAGCAGTTCATTATAATGTATTACGTTACACCGCAAAAATTACATGTATTAGGAACTCATCGAAAGAAATTACCATCCAACAGAAGTTGTACAACCTAATTGCACAATCGTCCACCAAGAAACACAGATGTAAAGATAGCGTGTGTTGAAGACTTAATTCTAAACCCTTGAACCCTTTTTAAAATAATCATCTCTTCATCCTTAAGATCTGCTGTATTTCAAGTATCAGATACAAAAATACATGCTTTTTACCTTTTATCGTTACTATTTCGATTTTTAAACACTTTGCTTAGTAATTAATAGTTATAACAATTAGATCGTACTATTTTATGCAACTTGGAGTTATTTAAATTATTTATAACGATATAGTTCCAATGATTTGATTAAACATTTCTACTATCAACTCAAAACCTTTACAAATATCACTTGCATCTCTTTACTAATTATTAATAATTCTAGATGATGAAATTAACATGAATAATTGCGTTACGTGTAATGACATTTAAGATGCGCAATGTTATTTACTGTATTTGATGGCCAGCTTGATTTTCTATTCAGCTACGTTCTTTAACGAGCTGATAATTAATTCAGCAACTAATGATCGAATCAATCGATAACCAACGAATAAAACGAAGAAAATGACGCCTTAAATGATAGATATGTGATTACATATGATAATTCACAACTCACTAGCATCTCAAAGTAAAATCACACGAATATAACAACGAAACACAAAACGCAAATAAAAACGATAAAAAGGAAAGAATTGTGAAAGAAGATTAAAAATGGTTTATCGATTTCTACCGTCTATGATCCTTTAGAACATGATGCTGGCGTTAATCTCGTTACGAAGATGGCGCATTTGCACACACGATTCGCGGCGGAACAGCACGTATCGTCGCGTCGCCCGGAATTTTATAAGGCATTAATTGCAGTCGACTGGCGATTTATAGAGGCGGACTCATCAATTAGAGAAATTTGCATAGACGTTTTAATTAGCGTTGCCGCACCACCGGAGGGCCACGGTCGCCTTCCGCCTCTCCTTTAACGCCATCTTTCATCCCTTTATCCTGCTTCGACTCGCGCTATTTACCCGCTTGTTCGCTCTGTACGTATATATCATTCGTGTATATAAGTTGGTATGCTTGTACACGCTCGTTCTCAACCCTCCATAACCGCGTACTTTTTCAACTTGACTCGAATAAAAAATGTATGCAACAGGGAAATAGCAAATATTCATTGCTAGATATAAATTAGTAATTAAATTCGATCGTGATGAATATTTTAATACGTGAGAGAGAAAAAATGGTTTGTAACCGTCAAATCGTGATAAAGAAGCAGAACTTGTGCAATATACACGCACGTATAAATAGTAGTAGAAGCAAGGAAAGCTTTTTACAAGCTACAAATATAGAAGTACCAATTTGTTTCTTTTTTAATGCGATATTAGAATAACTAATAACGAAATTAATACTGAAGTATGATAGTAATGCGATTAGGAATAGGTTCATGAAATCATTAAAAAAAAAGTGGATAATAATCTCCAAAACACATTTAGAAGCAAAAATTATCACATTTGTACAGAACAAATCTTGATAGCATTTAGTATTTCGCTAATACTAGTGATTTTATTAAAACGTGGAACTACAAAATTAAAATAAGACTAATCCTACACGATTATGAGATATTATACAATGTCGCATAATAATTTTCTACTGGACTTTAACTTTTAACAATAACCTTTATTGTAACGTAACATTCTATGGCAGGTTTAATGGAGGATCAGATCATCTTGAATTTTACTATTAGTAATCTTGTACCTAAGTTACATTTGGCCAAAAAGAAGCAAGCAATCTCATATTTTTGACGGCATTACAATAACATATCGACACTTACAGTGGTATATTACCGAATTGTCAGACAATAGCAAAACCGTGTCTCACTTCAGGCTATGGTCACAATAGATGCTTGTTCTGACGAATGAAATGTCCGAAAATTGAAACGCGTCCGCTCATATTTGATTGCTCTGACTCATCCATATTCGTGAGAACAGCATCTTGAATTT